>CM023449.1:121310264-121442764 GCA_013339765.2 Haemaphysalis longicornis
GCGAAAGGTGGTCGATTCTCCGCTTCACCTCACCTCTCGTATCTCTCACCGCTTGCCCGGCGCCTTTTGAAATCATCGGGAAAGGAAGTCGGCAGGCAGGCTGGGTTGGCCTGGCTCTCGCTCTTTGTGTTGTTTACGAAGTGCCGGCTGCGTATTCATGTCTTTTCTTGCAGCCACGGGGAGCCTTTAGAGCTATTAGAAAACAAAGTAATTTAGTGCAGTTGAGCTAATGAATAATTGGAGAAAGGCAGAGAAACAGTAGCTCACTTTGTCCGCCGCACAGCCCTAATCCAGGCTTCTCGCGGTCTGTCTGTCTCGAACCACTTGCCGGGAAACGCATACAACTTCAGGCGGGGCTCCTTTCTCTTTTTGTCTAAGATGCTGTTGTGCCACCCAGCTACACAACAATATCTAGTGCCCTGTCTTTTTGCCTTAGGCGCATTAGTTTCTATCACGGCGAAGCAGTAAGAAGCGTACGACAAACGAAGCATCGGAAGAGCGTACGTACCCAGTGTACGCCGATGAAATGTGAGAAAAGCCCGCCAGGGGAGGAAAGGGCGCTGCATTTGCCTGGCGCCCTCATGCGAGGACTCCGTGCACGGAATCTACATGAGGGAAATATTCTGCTTGCAGAAGCGTGTAGCACATAGTAGCGTGTATTTACGTGTAGCACAGAGGAAGGTAACTTCAAGGCTGTGGCTAGGACGAAAAGAAGATTAGATTTCCGGTGGACGAAAAGCAGAGAGGGGAATATTTCCTAGGACAGTTACGACCTGTAACAGAAAAAAAATTATTTAGGGCCAAATAGGCTTTTTGTGCCTCCCCTAAGCAGCGCTGGTGTTAAACCAAGAGTATAAAACATAGGTATATTAGCCCTTTTTGGTAAGATGACATATCATCACCCCGCTACAAAAAGGAACACAATTGCAATCATCATCATCATCACCATCGACACTTGAGCCGTACGCCACTATAGGTAGGGACACACGGTGGAGGGCTCCAGTGCCCGGCTAGTAACCTCAAGGGCAGGTGATGAGGCAGCTGGTTACTGCTTATTCCTATGTGATGTGGCGCCAAAATGAAGGTTACCGAAGCAAGGAGAAGATGCAAAAAATGTCGGAAAGGTCGCTATGGTAATCGTCTGTAACGCGGATGTTGCGGAGTGCTCATAATTCTGGCATAGATTCAGAGCAAATGCGTGTGATAATATTTTTGAGCTACGAGATAGTACTCCAGCTTCGACCTACCCCTCCTGTTACGAAAAGAGGAGATGACAATAGAAAATTCTTGAGTTGCATGATAAGGCTGACATTATAAAGAAAGGTACACCTGTAACTGCACAAATATTTGTCGGTGGAAATAAGATACGGGAGCATACAGACAACGCCAAATATATTGTATGTTTTCTCAGTTCTTCCCCCACAAAAATAACCCCTTACATTGTTGCCGTGGGCCTTTTCTACCTTATTTATATCGACAGCAGCTGAGCAGAATGCGCCAACGTTTGTTTGGCAAGCACGTGCCTTCAATTTCACCCCACTTACAAGATTGCACAAAAACAGATACTTCTATTTGTCAAATTTACAGGCAGAGAAGACAAACTGAGGAACCGCTACACTTCCGGGCGATACTAAATTACGATGCGGCTGTTAACTATATAGCGGGACTTGTTGACTATAACGCGAAGGTCATTTCTGAGTGTTGCATTCAAGTGTTGTATCAATTTTTCTCTTTTCTTTGCTATAAGAAAACACAATCGGACATCGCACCGAAATCTGGCTGCAAGAATTAAAGCCACGGTTTTATCTCTTGTCGCGTTCCTGTCTTCAAACGAATATCCGCTTGACATTAACTTTACGTTTACAGAACCTTATTTTAATCAAAATATTTTACTGTGTAACGCACGCCAGCGTGTGTGGAAAAGCTCAATATGGTTTTCCTTTGTGTTCAGATGCAGGATACTGTAGCATGTCATTGAAAGCGAAATCTGTTTCAAGTATACCTGTTCTGCGCTAATATGCAGCAAGGCTGAAGACGAACACAACCAAAAAGTCCAGAATACAGGACAGGCGTGTACAACGCCATCGACTGACACTGAGCGCCATAGGAAAGCAACAGCTGACTTGTACGAGGACCAGGACGAGATGTCCAAGTGTGTTATTAGCAACGTCACCGAAAGAAGGGGCTAAATGAACCCGGAACAAATGTTGGCAATACACGACGAAGATACCAAGCGACACTGTCAGCAACGCGCCCCCATACATTACCTGGTACAACACATTCGCGGTTCATGGAAGGTAAACTTTCATGATGGAATTTTTCGTATATCACAAGTTTTTTACCGTCCGAATTGCACTTCTGGGAGAACACGTCATCTTCACTTTTAACAGAGTACCGCTCATAAAAAATCTTTATTTCCTCTCCTGACAAATTAAGTAATAACGAGGGCTTCCTTTACTTTTGCGAAAGGTTCCTAACATAGTTACCCTGATGCCTGTGTTACGTGTGCGACGGATTGGGGTTTTGGGCCAACAACAGAACTCGCAGCTTTCCTCTACAGAAACGTGACAAAACTTGTGCTCCGCTCTACCAGCAGCGGTTCCCTGCGCTGTAACGATCGCTGTAACGATCTATTCTACCCTCCACGACTCGCGCCTCTCCTGCCAATGGATGAACTAGGCGTGCATCTACTTTCTCCTCGAACCTCATTCATAGACACCAAAGGGCTAATGCAGTGCAGACAATTCTGTATTCTGAATCAAATAGTGAACGTCAAAGTGTGCACAAACTATTGGTAACTTTGCTCCCAAAAAATGTCGGAAAAGCGTACCCAATCTTTAATCAGCAATATTTATACCTCACAGAGAAGATTCTAAGTAATATTTTGTTGTTTGTGTTGCTGGTTTTTTATACTAAGCTTTCTTCGGCTCATCAGCCATGTCTAGAAGGGGCTAGAGCTGCTGCTTTATTAGGTAGTGCTATGCTGGGCATTCCTAACATGCCTCAACTTATATGCGCCAACGCCAGCTGGTCTCCGCTCATCGCCCTAATACATTAGGCACACGATTGTCGTACACTCCAGCTACACGCTTCCTGATAGGCACTGTATGTGAGCTATTCGCCAGGGAGTCTTACAAAGGAATCCAGTGAACTTGAGGCCCTACTTAGTTCGTTTGGAATTAGTTTTGCCGAGCAAAAATAGTGCCACCTATTTTTTCTGTTGTCAGGCACTGGGCACTTGTTAGGACCAAATTAGCGAGGCAGTTTTCGTGTGAACTGTTACGACTGGGGCAGTCTTGGGGCAATAATCAACTGTCTTGTGGGTATGTTATTGTAGACTGCCGTTATCAGAATTCGGAATATATAGAGCAACATATTTGAAATCACAACTGGTCTGTTTTGCTGTTTTCGCCTGAAACGCTCTGCAAACAGTGCTACAAAATCTGGTGAAAACAAAACTGGCAGAATAAACGTTAATATTTCAATTACGTAGCCCTGGTTTCACTGCCATCCCGATTACTTTTAACAGCGCTGCTTTTTTAGCTGGTTTTGGGCAGGCGAACGTGCGCAGGAAAACCTCGCCCAGCGATGACGTCACCGCACACGCAAAAACAGCTCGACTTTCGAGAAAACTCTGCCAAACGTGAGTGGCATGGTCCCTCTCATGCTCTTCTTATTGCCAGTTCGCGTGCGTTCGTGCCTCAAGTGGGAAGCACAGACAAGCTCACGCTACAGACGCTACCCTTTGCGAGGCCAGCTGCCGCCGGTTCTCGCGCGTTCTCACGCGCTCTGCTTTGGGAGAGATGTGAAACCGTGGGGACAAAACGAGCGTCGCCTGCCAGTCATGCAGAACTTTCACAAATCTGTCTGAGCTGCAACAGCTCGATCTCCAACGAAGGGATAGATGGCGCAACCAAATAACAGCGTCATTCCTGAAGAAGAGAAAGCGCGGTGGGAAAGCTGTAACACCCACTCTAGAACGGAGGTGATGACTTCTTTCAATCCCAAATATCGGACCATTAAAACGGCGGTGAAACATGCGCAAGTTGCATAACATCCCGGGTTACGAGCTCGCGTACATTCTACATAGTTTAATGACTGGGTGTTCATTGCGCTTTGCGGGGCTAACGCCGACACCACGCAGAAAACGTGAACGATTAAGGTAGCATAAACACGCAGATAACTAGGCTGTCTACCAGCATAGCCGTGCATAAACTAAGCCGGTCCAAGAATTAGCAAGCTAGGGTGGACAGCTTCGCTGTTTGCACAGTCTTCGCTCCACTAGTGCGAAGCTTGTGCAGTTTTTCTTTGTCGTAGGGGAAATCGCACCCGCTTAGAGCAGTGCCTGGGGACTTACTGTGAAATCTTCATTTTTACAAAATCACCAGGTGACACATTGTAACTGCACGGTGTTCGTACAACCCAGGTACATATCGTCCGCTAGGAATTGTCGGCGTCTTGTTAGTTGAACTTAACACAACATGAAGGTAGAGCCTTAAAACACTGACCCTTGTTTTCGTATGACCGCTTGATATTCAACTAGAGTTTTGCTGCTTTGGAAAGTACGGGCGACTTCTAAAGCTCGATTTGTGAAATTGTATTCAGTTTAAAGGTTCAGGAATGAACCATTAAACTGTGAAGTCTAAATTTTATACCTAAAGATAACGTGCCGCTGCTGGTTTCCAAAATTTCAAATCGATGCGGACTGCCTGGATAGGGCAGTATGCTTTGAATAACGATGTAAACGTACACTTGGGTTCAACACTGGTGACTTTTACCTTGGTCCTGTAGAGTGAAAGAATATACGCGAAATACACCTTTTCAACGGATGATACTTGGATACTTCGTAAGCTTGGCCTTCTCCGGCACAAGTTAAAGGATGCTCCGTCAGATACCAAACTTCTAGCATATACTTCCATTATCAGACCCAAACTTGAATATGCATGCACAGTTTGGCACCCTCATACTAAACTAAATATTCAAGCATTGGAAAGGATCCAGCGAAAGGAATACGTTTTGTAACTTCTAAATATCATAACAGCGACTCGCCCACAAATTTAATGACTGAACTTGGGATTCAATCGCTTGAAAAGCGGAGAAAAAATTTCAGACTTAAGTTTCTTTTTAAACTGTATAACAGGCAGCTTTCACTGGATCCTGAGCCATTCCTACAACCTTTGGTGACACGACTAACAAGACATCGACAGAAAAAATCGTTAACACCTTATAATGCCAGAACTAATCTTTTTAAAAACTCTTTCTTTCCCCGTACGATAACGGATTGGAACAGCTTGCCTTTGTCATCACTACAGTCTACCCATAGCATAGATCTAATTTAATGATTTTGTTTTAAACTAGCGGTTGCTTGATTTGTGTAGTGAACGGTTTTTTACGTATTCTTGTTTCCATGTATAGTTCTTTTTGTTTAACTAGCGGTTGCTTGATTGTGTTAATGAATTGTTTTTTTTGTGTTTTCTATGTTTGATATTTTGTTTGCCATAATGTGCGGCTACATTTTTGTGCTGTGTATTTCCGTGTATTGTATGTGCTGTATTGCCCCTCCTGCTTGGGCCCAAACCGGGCCTGCAGTATGTACTAAATAAATAAATAAATAAATAAAATACTGTGTAGAACACGGATATATTACCGCCATTTTTTAACTGCAGAGCATTTCTTTAACTCACGATGTCACCCGTTCTTGGCGTCCGTAGTAGTCCGCATCGCTCGCAGGTGCGCCCTCTCGGCGCGATCGTGGCGTGATAAAGGCGGTTGTTGGCGAGGCTGGAACGCACTCATCGCCGCGCTCTCTCGTCAGCCCCGCTCCTCCTCGCCTACTCTCCGCTCGCATCGCGCGCTCTCTCCGTGGTCGGTTCGCGCCCAACAGGTGGGGGCGCGCGCGTTGCGGGATCAACAACATCTGTGGCGTAATCGTGACGTCAACATCGCGCGCGCATGGCGCGATCATGGCGTGATAAAGGCGGGTGTCGGCGAGGCTGGAACGCACTCATCGCCGCGCTCTCTCGTCAGCCCCGCTCCTCCTCGCCTACTCTGCGCTCGCATCGCGCGCTCTCCGTGGTCCGTTCGCGCCCAACAGGTGGGGGCGCGCGCGTGCGGGATCAACAACATCTGTGGCGTGATCGTGACGTCAACATCGCGCGCGCATGGCGCGATCATGGCGTTATAAAGGTTGGTGTCGGCGAGGCTGGAACGCACTCATCGCCGCGCTCTCTCGTCAGCCCCGCTCCTCCTCGCCTACTCTGCGCTCGCATCGCGCGCTCTCTCCGTGGTCCGTTCGCGCCCAACAGGTGGGGGCGCGCGCGTTGCGGGATCAACAACATCTGTGGCGTGATCGTGACGTCAACATCGCGCGCGCATGGCGCGATCATGGCGTTATAAAGGCTGGTGTCGGTGAGGCTGGAACGCACTCATCGCCGCGCTCTCTCGTCAGCAGTTGCCGCAAGTGCAACAACATTAACGTGACGCAAACTACTTAACGTCGTACTCCCCCGGAAATGCTCTGCATTTGATCGTGCCCCTCGCGAGGGGGATGTTTCTTCCATCAGGAAAACGGCTACCGCTGGCGGGAATCGAACCCGCGTCCTCGGGCACAGCATTTCTTCTTTTTGTGGCGCGCGAGTAGCGACATTTCTAGGACGATGTCTTCTTTATTTAGTAGTATTCAGTTTCAAAACACCTGTTTGATCGTTCCTGTTGCTCTACCTGCACCAAAAGAAAATGCACTGCTCAAAGAAATTTACAGATACAACAGGAATTTTTAAACTGCTCCTCCCAGAGGAGCACTGTAGGAAGTTTGCCGGCGACTTTTTGACTGAATTCTGTGATATTTGGTATTTGGTATTTGAAACTATGACTGACTCTCATAAACAAAAAGACTTACCGTAAAATCACGAGAGATAGCCCACCTACGATTGAGAGCAAATCAAGTAAAAATATGACGTGGGCTAACTTTCGGTGTGCAGTAAAAAAAAGTTGAGAAATGTATCGCAGCCAAAGAACGAACACGCGTTTATGAGCACTGTATTCATTCGTCGTCAAAACCGTAGAGCGAACAGTCGCTCTCACTGCCAAACAAAAGGTCGACCAGCTCCTCACGGACGGAGTTCCACGTGGTTGGCAGGGCAGCAGGAGGGATCGCCGAAGCGAGCCGCTCATGCAGCTCTCCGTCTTCTGATCCATCGAGGGCTGTTGATATACCGCACCGTTTGAAGGGGCGGGGGACAACTTCCTCGCTCACGCCTCTCACACGCCGCCTTACTCACGTCTTACTTACGTTGCTACCGGCCTTTCGGGGACATCCGACAATCTCCACTTTCTTCGCCACGGTGAAGCTTTGCCGCATCCTTCCGTTCTTGCTTCGCGACGAAAGACGAATGACCGGAATGTTCAAGGATGCGTGGCGGTCGCGTTTCGGGTTGGCGATTTCGCTACGGTTCTGCTGCGGGCTGCATTGCCAACCTAAACGTGCACATGTTATTTTTAGATCCTGTGACCTGTTATCGCAGCCGGGTTTCAAGTTCCTGACCTGTATCTACCTGTTATCTCACCCTACCCACGCTAGCTAACCTCGCGGCCTTCCGCGGGTATCATCCCCGGCTATTGTCAGGAGTGGGTTATCTTTCGGTGTTTTTGAAAAAAACGAAAAATCCTGCCAAAAACAGGGGTGAGTTATCTTTTGGGGCGGGGGCATCTCTCGGGATTTTACGGTAGTTATCTGTAATTCGAGGGAAAAAACTGCCTGCGCAATTGGAATCTCATGGGAGTTGCACAATTGATGAAAATGTGCCAACTTTACATTTCCGAAATATCGCGGGAAATTGAGGGGTTCTATCCGACAAAGAAACAGGCTTAACATCTTATCTTCTCTCCCTTAACATCTATCCTCTCCCCTCGCCCTTCTCGCCCGCCGGGGGGCCGCCGGATGCGAGACTTGGGGGCCTGGTGGCCCAAAAAAATGGCCCGAGGAGACGCGTTTCGGTGGGGCAGTGGGGCTGTACAGAGGCAGGCGCGGGACACACGGATCTTGGACTCCAAAAGGTCTCGTGTGGGCACTTGTACAGTGTGATTTCGTTCCTTCACGCAACCGCAGTATGGCTTATTCCTCGGCACGCAGTAGAGAGAAGACCGACACAGTATAGCGACAGGTATTATGCCTGGAAAATTACATTTCTTTTCTCTGTTGAGTAAAACATTGCACCTTGAGATATTATTCAACTTAAGCCAGTAGAACGTATTCTCAACCTTCGGTCATGTAACTATCCATACTAAATGGAAATAAAATATTTCGACACATAGTATTAGGGTGTTTTGGGATGCAATAAAGCGACAATGGACTATACATATGGTTTACAATTTTGGCAAGATTATTTCGTACGCATTAAGTAAAGGCCGTGTTTCTCTTATTTCTGAATTTTTAATTTTCTATTATTTTTATCCACAAAAGTTTAACGCAAAAGTATTTTGAAATATTCACTCCATGAAATCGGATAGAGGCATTGCTGATTGATTGTGGGGTTTAACGCGCCGACGCAACGCAGGCGATGAGGCGCGCCGTAGTGGAGGGCTCCGTATTAATTTTGACCACCTGGGGATCTTTATCGTGCGTCGATATCTCGTACACACAGGCGTTTTTGCTTTTCGCCTCCATCAGAAAAGCGGCCGCCGCGATAGAGGCATTGCACTTATAGTTTCTTGGCTGTCCTTCTTTGAAAAATCTCACCCCAGTAAGGTCGGCGCGGTTTGCTTTTCTTAAGCGGTACAATTCCACTCTATTCTTCTCTGCAATAAGGAAACATAATTGAACATACTTGCTCGCACCAAAATCTAGGTCACCGACTTGTGTTTTCCAAAGAGACCCTTGGCTGTCCGATGGAAATCGCGCTGTTACCTCTTTTAACTTTTCTGTCTTCAAACCAATATGCTCACACACTGACTTCATAATTACAGAAACCATAGTTTCAAAATGTTTTACTGCGTAATACACGCCAGCGTACCTCGCAGCACTCAAGAAGGCACAACGTTTTTTTATTGGCTCCATCCCGCATTTGGCAGAAAAATATAAGCTGTAATATACTCAGTTACCTGAAATGTTGGAGCCAGCACTGGGAAGGTTGGGCTAATAATGTTCAGGCATGCTTGGGTGGCGGCCCTGAAAAATGGTTCTCCGTGTCTCCAATAATACTGTTACGAGGCAGATGCGGGCTATTTACACGCTGTGCTTAAAAGCGATCTAGTTTCAAAGAATGAGGCGTATAGTCCGAAGCCGAGGATACCAGCGTAGCTCGAGCCAGTCTGTCTCTGCGCGACCTCTTCGTCTTCGCTTCGGCTTGCCTTGCGCGGCCCACTGATGCGGCACGTACCCATACATGAAATGTA
The DNA here is from genome assembly GCA_013339765.2 of Haemaphysalis longicornis. Classification (NCBI taxonomy): domain Eukaryota; kingdom Metazoa; phylum Arthropoda; class Arachnida; order Ixodida; family Ixodidae; genus Haemaphysalis; species Haemaphysalis longicornis. The sequence goes on from CM023449.1 coordinate 121,319,658, forward strand.
CGATGGATTTACCACCAGGTGATCCAGTGCATTGCCATGTGAAATGTCAAAGGTCAAGAGGGCCGTGACATAACACCCCTCGGGCGGAGAAGCGCCGTCTCGGTGCTTATTGAAATCGAGGGTCAGGGAACAGGTGGGGCCGCTGAGTAATACGCCTTGAGGCGGCCGACGTGGACGAGTTGAGCTGATGGGTACAGTGACAATGAGGAAGGAGCGGCGGGAACAATTTCGTACGTCACAGGTGTGACCATACGCTTGATCCGATAGGGGCCTTTGAAGCCAGGCAGCAGTTTCTCGGAGAGACCAATGCGGCGGCAAGGGGTGCTGACAAGAACCAAGGAGCCGGGCGTAAAGTGGGCGGTGCGGTGTTGCTCGTCATAGCGGTGTTTCTGGAGAGACTGGGAAGCCGCGAGCTTGGCACGGGCAACCTGGCGGGCGACATCAGCGTGAGCGACAGCATCGCGGGCATATTCGGTAGCCAGAGGTGTCGCATCAGGAGGTAGGGTATCTAAGGGAAGAGTGGGTTCACGGCCGTAGAGAAGAAAGAACGGTGAATAACCGGCGGTGTCATGGCGGGATGAGTTGTATGCGAATGTAACATACGGCAAAGTGACGTCCCAATCCAGATGGTCCGCGGAAACGTACATCGCGAGCATGTCGGTGATGGTCTTGTTAAGCCTTTCCGTCAAGCCATTAGTCTGGGGATGGTAGGCGGTGGTCAGCTTGTGCTTCGTGTGGCAAGAGCGGAGGAGGTCGTCAACAACCCGAGACAGGAAGTACCGGCCACGGTCGGTAAGGAGCTGACGGGGAGCACCGTGTTGTAGGATGACGTTGTGAAGCAAGAAATCAGCAACGTCGGTGGCACAACTGGTGGGGAGAGCACGCGTAATAGCGTAGCGGGTCGCGTAATCGGTCGCAACAGCGATCCAGCGATTTCCCGAACGAGAGAGAGGAAAAGGGCCGAGCAGGTCCAAACCGACCCGAAAGAAAGGTTCGGAAGGAATCTCTATCGGTTGGAGCAGTCCGGCTGGGCCCAAGGAAGGGGTTTTCCGACGCTGGCACAGGTCACATGCCGTTACGTAGCGGCGGACTGATCGGTAGAGTCCGGGCCAGTAAAATCGCTTACGTACACGGTCGTAAGTTCGTGCGACGCCAAGGTGGCCAGCCGTCGGCTCGTCGTGCAGCTGATGGAGGACGTCAGATCGGAGGTGTTCAGGAACAACGAGAAGCTCGTCAGGGCCGTCTGCGCGAAAGTTCCGGCGGAACAGCACGCCGTCGCGGAGCAAAAACGCGTTCAATGCAGGGTCTGACGGCATGGTGGTGAGACGTGCAATGATCGACTGCAATGATTGGTCGCGACGCTGGTGGTCGGCGATGTTGAGAAAGTCAGTTAGTGCAAGGACACAAGAATCAAGGTCGTTGTCAGCTGTATCAGGTTGGTCGACCGGTTGACGCGACAGGCAGTCGGCGTCGCTGTGGAGCCTACCAGACTTGTAGGCCACGGAGTAGTCAAACTGCTGAAGGCGTAAAGCCCAGCGACCAAGACGACCAGTGGGATCTTTCAAGGAAGCAAGCCAGCATAGGGCATGGTGGTCAGTTACCGCAGAAAAAGGCCTTCCGTATAAATATGGGCGGAATTTGTTCACGGCCCATACAAGAGCCAGGCATTCGCGCTCGGTGATCGAGTAGTTCCTCTCGGAAGGTGACAAAAGGCGACTGGCATACGCTATCACTCGTTCGAGACCGGCGTGTTTCTGAACCAGTACAGCACCTATGCCGTGTCCACTCGCGTCCGTGTGGACTTCAGTCGGAGCGGAAGGGTCAAAGTGCGCCAGAATAGGTGGATTAGTGAGATGATTGACGAGTGTTGAAAAAGCGGAAGCTTGCTCAGGGCCCCAGGAAAACGGGTTATCGTGCCGAAGCAGATCCGTGAGGGGCCTGGCAATTTCAGCGAAGTTCTTGACGAAGCGCCGAAAGTAGGAGCAGAGCCCCACAAAGCTTCGAACTTCTTTCACCGATCGAGGAGCAGGGAAGTCTTTTACGGCTCGTATTTTGTCTGGATCAGGTTGGACTCCAGTAGCGTCGACGAGGTGCCCAAGGATCTTTATTTGGCGACAACCGAGGTGGCACTTTGACGAATTTAGCTGAAGTCGAGCTCTGCGAAAAACTGCCAGGATGTCGGAAAGGCGATGCAAGTGTATCTCAAACGTGGGAGAAAAGACGATAACGTCATCCAGGTAGCATAAGCATGTCGTCCATTTAAATCCCTGGAGAAGGGGGTCCATCATCCTTTCGAATGTGGCTGGCGCATTGCAGAGCCCGAACGGCATGACCTTAAATTGGTACAGTCCGTCTGGTGTTACAAAAGCGGTCTTTTCGCGGTCCATGGCGTCGACTGCAATTTGCCAGTACCCTGATCTCAGGTCAATGGACGAGAAATACGACGTGCCATGCAAGCAGTCGAGGGCGTCGTCAATTCGAGGAAGTGGATAAACGTCCTTCTTGGTTATTTTATTTAAATGTCTGTAATCAACACAGAATCGCCATGAGCTGTCTTTCTTTTTGACCAGCACGACTGGAGACGCCCATGGACTAGAAGACTGCTCAATAACATCTTTCCGCAACATCTTCTCGACTTCCTGCTGAATGACGGTACGTTCGGCGTGGGAGACACGATATGGACGTCGGCGGATAGGGGTCGCATCACCAGTGTTTATGCGATGTGTCACATGGGAAGTCTGGCCCAACGGACGGTTGTCCAAGTCGAAAATGTCCCGATATGACGCTAGGAGACAACGGAGCTGATGGGCTTCCGGAGGTGGAAGGTCCGACGCTATCATGTCCACAAAATCAGCGGTTGTTCGTGAAATGTCCCGTTGGCTATCCGTAGAGGATTCAGAGTCGTCAGTTGTCACCACGGAAACTTCGCATTCAGCCAAGGGGATCAGTGTAGCAAGCGACATTCCACGGGGAAGGACTTGGGTGGAGAAACCGAAGTTCAAAAATGGGAGGCCAATTTCGTTCTTCGCGACAGTCACGACTGTATAAGGAAGGGTCACGTTGCGTTCAAGGAGTATATCGGTGACGGGCGAGACAAGGTAGTCACCATCTGGAACTGGCGGGCACGACGATAAACGCACGTAGGTCATGGCCTTGGGAGCTAATCGAGCATGTTCGGCGCCGCAAAGCCGATAAGTGGGCGTGATATCATCAAGGGGTGTTGTGGGCAGCTCAAGACGTAAAACCCCGGCGGCGCAGTCAATGAGGGCGGCGTGTTCTGTAAGAAAGTCCAGTCCGAATATTATGTCGTAAGGACATGTGTCCAAGACGGTGAACAAGACAGGGATGTCGTGTCCGGCAATTGCGACGCGGGCGGTACACATTCCGGCTACGGTGGTCGTTCCTCCGTTGGCGACTCGTACAGCACGGCATATCGCGGGCGTCATAACTTTCCGAAGAGTGCGGCGAAGGTTCGAACTCATGACTGAAATATTGGCACCTGTGTCGACTAAAGCACTAACACGAACCCCGTCAACGTGAACATCTATCAAATTGGGTCTTGAACCGAAGTCAACAGAGGATTTGCAGGCCGGGTCGTTAATACAGCATCACCTCCGGGAGCTGCACTGGCTAGTTTTCCGAGAGGGAGGCCGAGAAAGTGGGCGGCGGAGCCTGGCGGCGGGGCTGCGGCGAACGCGACTGGCGACTCTGAGGTGACGGCGAGCGGCTAGATAGGTTGCGTCGTGTGTTGTCGGGTGCGAAGGGCTGCTGAGGACGTGGCGGAAAACGTCGAGGGTAGTCGTCGGAGTAGCTGTTCTCGGGAAACCGTTGACGGCTAAATGGCGACCAGCTGCTGTGGCAATAACGGGCGACGTTTCCAACGCGATGGCAGTTGAAACAGATGGGGCGGTCATCGGCTGTTCTCCATCACCAGGACTGCGTCGTCGGTAGCGCGGTAGAACATCGTAGCGCGGCGGGACATCAGTACGGGGCGAAGGGGTACGGAAGCCGTCGCAGGGATCCTGGCGTCCCAAGGCACAAACTGAGTGAAGGCCCAGGGACGTGATCTCGTCTCTAACGACGGCTTGGATGAGAGAAATCGTGGGGCCGTTCCGGTCGTGCGTGCAGTGCTGAGCGATTGGAGCCATAGCCTCGATCTCACGGCGTACTATTTTCGTCAGGCTCTCAGTCTCGGCCTCCGTGCTAGGCGTCAGCGTTGTGCGTGGTGGCACCGACACATCTTGACATGACGACGTTGGCGCCGTGTGAGGCAGCCGAGTAAACTGGTGGGCAATGCGGCGGCATTTGGCCTCCTGAAAGCGTCGGCATTCGTTAAGAATGGCGTCGATTGTAGCGGCATCCTTACACATCAGCAGATGGAAGGCGTCATCTGCAATGCCTTTAAGGACGTGGCCTACCTTGTCGGCTTCCGACATTTCGGGATCAACCTTTGCGCAGAGGGCCAAAACATCGTGTATATACGTGATATACGGTTCAGTGGCGGACTGGGCGCGCGAAGCGAGCTGTTGACGTGCGGCGAGCTGGCGACCCACGGGTTTGCCAAATATTTTACGCATCTTTTCTTTGCAAAAGTTCCAGCTGGTCAACGTGTGCTCGTTGGTGTCATACCAGGATTTGGCTGTGTTTCTTAGATGGTAAGGTAGGTTAGCCAGCATTATTGTACCATCCCACCTGTTATGGGCGCTGGCACGTTCGAACATGCGAATCCATTCTTCCACGTCGGTGTCGTCCTCACCGGTGAAAAAGCCTGGGTCACGGGGCTGAGAAACGATGATGAGGGGCGCAACGGGTGCGGTCTCGTTGGCAGGAGGCATCGTGCGTCGACGAATGTGTCGCCCACTTCGAAGATCCGTGGTGTGGTGTTGCTGCGCTGTTGACAGGCACAGGGACGGGAACCGCAACCTCCACCAAAAGAGGTTACGAGGCAGATGCGGGCTATTTACACGCTGTGCTTAAAAGCGATCTATTTTCAAAGAATGAGGCGTATAGTCCGAAGCCGAGGATACCAGCGTAGCTCGAGCCAGTCTGTCTCTGCGCGACCTCTTCGTCTTCGCTTCGGCTTGCCTTGCGCGACCCACTGATGCGGCACGTACCCATAGATGAAATGTACGATGGATTGACCACCAGGTGATCCAGTGCATTGCCATGTGAAATGTCAAGAGGGCCGTGACAATACCATCATAAGAAAGGTAGCTACGGAGGACTGTGATGAGAACTAGGTTATTCCAAAGGAAAATAAAATCATACTGAATTTTGCTAAATATACAGACGAATAGGACGTTAATAGGACGGGGATGAGGCGCAAACTTGCAACTGTTTATTAAGAAGACCACCATGAATGCTATTCATTGACGCAGCTTCCGCTTTTTCCGATATAAGCTTTCCCACAAACCAGCGGTATTTTGTTATTCCCTTTGTATACTCAGCGCAAGTCGGAATGAAACCTCACCAACTAGCCACATTGTACGTTCGTTTGAAAATAAAATGTGTGGCGTGTACAACGCGACTCGTCAATAGCGAATTTTTTATATGGACTCTTCTTTAGAAACCACGTGTAGTCGCCGTCAGAAGTAATTGGAGCATGGGAGCTGTGGCCAAACTGTATCGGAGTGCCGTGTAGCTGCACCGGCGTTAAACAAAAGGACGAGAACACGCATGCGTGTCTGTCGACGGCGATAGCCGGTTTATACCTCGCAAGCAAATCCTTTGAACTTAATTTCGAACATTGTTCGCAGCATACTGGTCTCAGCAATGGCGCTGATAGCACACACACCTACAAATAATTAAAAGGAAGACTGTCACTGCAGATTCCTGTGGCAGCGCACCGTTTTTCCGGCAGCTCGCGTGCGCTGGAAGTGCGCAAGAGTCGTTGGGAGATGCGACTCTGCTATCAGCGCCATCGCCAGGACAAGTACGCTGCGAACAATTAATGTTCGAAGCTAGGTTAAAATAAGTGGTTTGCGAGGTATAAATGGGTTATCGCCGTCGGCAGGAGCGCATGCGTGTTCTCAACATTCGTTTAGCGCCAGTGCAGCTACACGGCGCACCGATACGGTTCGGCCACAGCTCTCGAGCTCCAATTAATTTTGACGGTACCTGTACCTACAGGTGGGCCGAAGTTTCTTGGAATATAATAGCGATGACGACAAAGTGTGTCATAAATCCGCAGCATGGAAATGCCCGAGAGCCGTTAGGACTTACTGTGACCCTTTTTTTAGCGTCGGCATGTTGGGTCTGTTGCAGTGAATACACACCAGCGAGCCCAGCCTTCTGTTCACGTCAAGGATAGTCATATTCGACAGAGAGAGATTACAATGAGTTCATAAAGGCTCATATTTGTTCACGGCTGCTAACACTAATGGCTCAAATACACTTCACCGTAGCAGCTGCTGCACCACCTAGTGGTCATTAGCAGCGAGAAGCCGTCAGTGCCCAACGCTTCCAGGGATTTTTTTAGATATACAGGCAATAATTTGCAAGTGTGTAATGGCCGCAATAGTGCAGTGTACAATTCCAGGGCAGCGGCATTATCTTGCAGGACAATCAAACTGGTGTGAAGGCAGCGAAACTGCACATCCCACAATGTATGGAGGCGTACCTTTGCTACCGACAAATCCAAAAACCAGCAGTTTAGACGGGACACCTTCTCTGAGGTCAACAGCAGTGGGGCAATTTCATGGTTGGCAAATATTTTTAACCCCGCCTTTTGTACACCAGCTATGGTACGTAGCTTATGTTTTTGTATGCTACAATCTGCAGACCCCATGCAGCACGCAAAATCAGCAACAATGTTACAAGACACGGTCACAAAACAACACTTACTTTTAAAAAGGCTGCCGGCGTTTAGGAATAGTTTGTTGTTATTCAGCATAAGAACGTATCATAAGAAAAAGCTGGGGATATTGCATGTCTAATGTATTATTGCAAGAAAAATGCACATGAAAAGAGGTGCATATAATTCCTTGTGTTTGCATAGACGACAGAAAAACATTCGGTTTCTCTGAAAATCCAAGGCTCTATCAAGGGTTTCGACTTAGCCAAATATAAACGAAACAAATTCTCAAAGTAAACTGCATATTTTGTTCCAGTAATAAACAGACCCTATCAAAAGTTTATCAAAAGAAGTTGAATTGGGTGTATAGAATATCCACTAAACAATTCCTTCCAGGGAAGTTCATCCCAGCAAACTGCATGTTCAGCAATGACAAGAAATTTCACCAAGCTGATCTAAGGCGCCGCCGCACACCACTCTAGAAACTGCAGGCGGAACGGTATACCTTTCGAGTCCTTAAACACATTAGAATAGATTTATGCTACAAATCCTGTCATTAAAATTAGTTATTTTTTCTAATTTTGCATTCCCACCCCAAGGATCCATAACTGGTGAATATTTTAACTTCAGCTAAATCCTATGTCCCTTTTCAATTACAATATTTCTCTATTCAATCATATTGAGAGGTTCTACGCAAGTAATTTGTATGAGAACTTCAGGATTCCAGGCAGATACAGCCGCTGCAATCATAAGTTATTATGCCTTTCTCGATGAAACACTGACAAATGGTTGGAAGGCCATATAGTGCCAAAAACGGAGATCTCATTTTGTACCTGCAGACCTTCCTTTGCATAGTCAAGAAAACATGATTCTTCGAGGTCAGAAATAAACTTACTGGACGGACATTTCGCCGTCCTTCCGGCATCACGTAAATGTGGCGACATCAAAAACCTTGTTCCACGTTGATGATAGAGTACGTCCGGTGACGCTTCCTAATGGCGCAGTCATGGAATTAGAAATGCGAAATATACCGCACCTCGTTAACAGGGCACCGCTCCGTAATTGCGTTACGATGTGAATAAGCCCGTCTGAAGCCCGGCAACCACGACCGAACCAGCACAGCGTAAGGTTCCTAATGAATCCCAGCGCTGCCGGCGTCGTCAGCCCCTCTTTCTTGGGACTGGCCCGCGGGGTAACGCAATTTGATTTATACCTCCGACGATTGCTTTTGCACTCACTTTTTTGTGTCCTACTTCGGTAATTTTTTCCATTACTAACTTGCAAGTACAAGTTGTCTTTATGTCTTGGTATGCTCTTGGACGAAGCAGAAATGTCCTTTGCACCTTGGGGAGCATCTTCGTATATAACCCGTTGGCTTTTAGAAAACACCGTGCTATTTGCAGAACGTGACATTTTGAATACACTGAGAGACGTTTACACGGTAGGATTTTTTCTTACGCAGGTCAAGTGGCACGCGCTCATTTGATTGTAAGAAGAATCATATTTGTCTTTACCAAGAATCGCCAACATTAGCAGGCAGTGCGACTCTAAATATACAAAAGAGAAGGTAGATGGCGCGGCTAACATAGAAAAAGAGAATGTAGATGCCGCGGCTAGAATAGACTCATTGAAGAATATATAATTATGGCAGGTTCGAAGCAGGTGAAGGAAACTGCAGGGTTTGAGGAAGAAATTGGGCGCTTTGGGAGCAGCGCATTTCTTATTTAGAGAGGCGGATCCTGCTTTATCTAGATTTAGAAAAACAACACAACATAGCCCTAGTTCGCTACGAAGGTACGATTGCAGACACGTTCAACATACCAAGTTCCCTGCATTGACACATTTAGCTCATTTTCATGCATAAAGACGATCGGGAAGAATAAGCTTTGTACTTATATGACACGCGCATCTCTAATGTCCTGAAACAAATCAATTGAAGTTACGGGCGCTAATCAGTAGCATAAAAATATGCCGCAGATTTCGCGTTGGACTTCAATGACACTTACTGGGCCAGTGTTCGGGCGTTAACGGATCCAGAAAAGGTTGTATTGAACGAATGTCACACCTGTAAGAGCGATGACATATTATCCATTATGACGCACATCCCACAGAAACACATGATGGAGTTCATGAAGGGTCTCCAATCTATCAGAAGATATGAAAGCGTTCGTGAATTTGGCTTGTCCGACGAACATATAGTGGACGTTGTATGGTTGATGTTGGTGCTGTACAGGGATATATTATTCTTTCGTGACTCACTGATCATACACAATATGATGAAGTCGTGCAGCATAGTGAAGTCTGCTAAGGATGATGAAATCTGCATGAAGTCTGCTAAATATGATGAAGTCTGCTAAGGAGTAAAAAAAAAGAGTCATTCGGATTCATATGACCATATTCTGCTGATCTTTGGTTGGCCAGGCCAAATTAGCAATCTAGTACATTTCTGCCTAATAGGGGTTCTTAATGCCGGCACAGAAACATCTTCGGTGTCATAGATGTCCTATTTGGCGGAGTATGAGAGGCCGTAAGGTTTCAATTTCACCCCTAGCTTCAAATGGGTTCGTTGGTCACGTGGTAGCGCTGATACTCTTGTTTTATTCCCCCGTGAGAGTTAAATAACTGCTAAAGGTATTCCTTTATTTGTGTAGCGTGACTTCTGATCGGAATATATTTTGAAGCAAAGATATTTCTTGTATTTATACGGGGCTGCGTCTGTGGAACGGCTTTCTGGAATCTCTTGCTCACAGACAACATTCGAAAGACCTCGGACTATAGTAGCGAAAGCTAAGCAGTGCACTTTTCGGGTACACAGAAACGTCAAGTTGGATGTCGACTTTGTATTTTTTAACTTGAATATACACAGACATATACACAGCCATACTTCCATACAGACACATTGCATTGATTTCGCACTCATACTATTCCCCAGTAACCATACTAGATTCTCATGATGTACGTGATAATGTGTGGTAAGATGAAGTCTTTTTAACGGTGCAGAATTAAACAAAAAGCGGTTTATTAGGTTCTTCTCAAGATTTTTGTGTACCTACGTAAACTATTACGGCCCAAAAAATAGTTTGCATGCCCAAAGGTTAAATAAATTGACATTTGACGTGCCTCTGAGGCGTTGGCTTTAAAAAGTACATGAAATGAGCTTTTTATTCCCGTGCAACGCTATCGGATGCCTGAACACAGGGGGTTCAACTTCTAGCAAAATTACGCGCGAATTTGCTAGCTTAACCACAAAAGTTAAGCTTGAAGCTAGGTTGAAGCTTAACGACAAAAAACCGCACACATCCATCCATTACGCCAAGTGATAACATGCCGCGTCTACAAAGCGGCATTCGAGGAACGTCACGATCTGGTGATCCTGTGCGCCCTAATCACGTAAGTGCTTGAAAACACAACCAGGGTTGGGTTTCAGATTCTTGTGCGGCGGCGTCATAAAATTTGAGACTTATATGGACTGTGAATATAAGAAGAGCTGAGCTCCCATCTGCAATATTGCTTGTTTGGAGCAGAACCCTGGACAGCCCAGAGAAGCTCGGGCTTCCCTCACTGTTGATGTCTTCTACAGAAGGAGGCTTGTAACACCCATGTCTATGCTAGATAACAAAAATTTCTTCCCGATATATTGAAATTGTGGCAGAAAAAAACCTCAATCAAGCAACACACAAACTGCGACATTAAAAGGATTTGGGGGAAATTAACACGAACGAATAGGGAACACGGCGTGCACAGGTGAAAAAGGTCTTTCTGCACTATGGCACCAGCTCATTCTACAGCAGTTTGCCGCTGTAGAATAAGCTGGTACCATAGTGGTTTCTAGTTTTCAGCAAACGAGAAACCTTCAATGTTGCCTAGGAGCACGAAGTCACCAGGGACGACAGCATGACTTGCGGTCGAGCAGTATTCCACGGGTTTTGCAGCAGTATTGCAGCGGTATTGTTTTTTTCAGGAGACGCTGATTGTTCTTGCATAAACTTCCAACAAGATTGATTCCCTCAAGTGCAGAAATAAAACAGGTAAGTATTTCAGCTTTTAGGATTTTGTCCTCTATTAACATTTGACCCAATCAGGTTTCGCTATCGACGTCCTTGTTTCGGCAACCCATAAATTGTTGCTAAAACACAAAACGCCTAATGTAAAAAAGCAGAACTTTAAGATGCTGGCGGTAACAAGTAAATTCATAGGATCGTACACCAAAATAAACCTAATTGAGTTTAACGCTGAAGTCTACCTTTCGCCTAAGAACGACCTACGAAACCTCTGTGCAAGAACTGATGAGAAATCAGGAAGATTGTGTGTGTCATTCACTCAGACTTATGAGGTATACCTTTGCTACCACTTGCAAAATATTTTGAAGCCAGTTTACGTGCCATGGACATTCGTAAAAAATACAGAACTCACCATACCCCATGCAGTGTGTGGTAACTAAAACAACATTCTTTAATGTAAGCTTGGACAGATGAAGACAAAAAACTATTTCGAACTGACACTGGCGGGCAACAAAATAACGTTTAGAAGGTACCTGCTATGCATCTAAACACGTTTCTTTGTTTTGAAGAAATTTTCTGAGCCCGTGGAAGTTATGAATGGTGGAATCAAAGAGCGAGAAATTAACGTTGTTCTTTGTCACGAAGAAAGTAACATATGTCACATTTTAGATTGCAAACGGGTCCGTAGAAGAGCGCCATGTGTACATAATATTCGAACTCCACTAAACGCATATTTCACGGCCGACTGCTCCACAGCTGTCTAGAGGTTGTTGCAAAGTAGAGCGAAGGAGGAACAGCAATGGGCCCTGTGCAAGGTGAATGCCTTTCAGTATATACCTTTTATATGGTGCTTATTTCAGCAATACAGCCTCCCACAACTTTCATAACTACCGAACATTTGCCAACTGTGTGACGCTTTTATATTCCACAGAAAGCAACCGCAATACCAATGTACAGGTTTACGGTCTGTCGGGCGGCCCTTGTGATTGTTTCGCATTTCTCTAAAGACCAGTTTGTACTCGACATTAATGCTCTGCATCTTGAAGTATTAGAGAAAAACCATAATATAGAGCTTCAATGGCTTCCTGCCCACTGTGGTATGACCGGGAACGTGAAATCAGCGAGTGCGGCATCGATCCCGCATTACATATATGTTTGCTAGAATTGCCTATGCCATTCCCCAGGAGAAATTATCAGTTGTTGCAACAATGGTTCCCTGAAGTGCTGCAGCGATCTTTGTGGTCTGTCGTTCAACATCCGAACGCATCCCTTTAATCTATAGAACACCACTGTCGTTTCAAATTGCCACAAGGTCTTACCAAACACGACAAAGCAGTTTTCCTCCGCATGCAACTGCATGTCACCTATACCAGGCAATTCCGTTCCAAGCTCCAACAGGCCGCATCGTAATGTGTCCACTTTGTGATGTGCGGGGGAAGTTATAACCCCTTAAATATGAATGTGGGTTGTTTTTGGCTCCAAGAATGACCCTTTCAGTTTCCCTGGGCCAGCCGCTATGTGTTAGACTGGAATTTAGCCACACGTTGGGCCGTGTCGTAAACGAGCCCATTGTGCGACTAAAGCTCTTCTGATTTGTTGTTAAAAGTAATGTCCTGGAACCCTGTTTATTACGATCTCTGGGACAGCATGCGAATTATCGTCCCAATCGTGAGCTCATTTTATTTAACATTACTTTTTTTTAAGTATTTCTCGCAGCCAGCTTGCCGTGTGTGACATGATAAAATCGCCAGACACACGAAATACCATTCTCTTTCTCTAGTGTGGTGTTTGTTGCAGTAAAACTTGCTCGCCCAATGTAAAAACGTTTTTTGCCACAAACCATCATAATAACCAACAATACAACAGGGCATTACAGCATTCTTTTAAGCAGACACCAATACTAATATATATGACCCCATTCAATACCCATGTCTAATTTGCCGATAAATAAAGCCAAGTATACTACACAGGTGCTAAAATAGGTAGTTCGCTAAACTTGCAGTCTAGCGTAACATTAAGTCGTAAATCAATAATCTTTGGGAGCGGGAGGAAAAAAAACTAGAGGAAAGAGTTAATTACACATCGCCTTGTACATTTAAAAGGCAACTTTCGTATATCCCCTGGAAAGCGGAACGCGCTTTCTCTTATTATGTTTCTGGTTAGAAACATTGATTTACCTTTTGCTCAGCTAATTCATTTTATTATTGATTTTTATCTTGATTTTCTGCAGGTCCGATTTGGTTCCTTTCCGTTGCCGTCTTTATACTACTCAAACCGAGAACAATCATGGTGGTCTAGCATTGCAATTTGGTAACACCAGAATTCTTGCTTACAAGCGAAGTACGTGGATCACACGTTAGTGCAAACCCTTTCAATGGACTCTCGCCAAACAAGGATGGTTCACTTGAATTTATTTCAAAGGTGCGTTTCTTGTTTCAAGGATATGGCGTTATGTCGTGTTCTTGCATATCGATCCGCGGGGATTTTTTTTCGTTTTAAAGCAGAGCTCGCATTAGGCGTCTGAATGCGCGTCAACCGCTTACTTCTCGGCCACAATTCTTAGCAAATTTGGCTGCTTTTTCCTCCACTTCATGGCATAATTTTCTCCATTCAAGCGTTTGCTAGTAGAAGGTTTTTTTTTTCAAAAGAGCACGGCTGCGTTAACCGCCAATATTTAGTAGAAAAAGAAGCCTTGCGAGGGGTGTGCTTCCTAACATAGCGAAGGAATAGGCAAAAATTTCTACAGCGTTGATGACTTTGCCACAGTTTTTGTGCATGCACAATCAAGCCCGGGGACTAACACAGGTTAACGTGAAAAAACGCCCGTGCGCCCTGTCTTTTACAAAAATGCAATTTCTGTATTAACCAACTTGATCATTTCAAAACCACACTCGAGGTACTACATGGTATCTTACCAATCATAAGTGTTCTCAGTATGTGACATTAAAGACAGGGCAGTTCTTTACGGGACTAAACCTCTTCTGGGTTCAGCGGTGCTCCTGTGTGCCAGTCCAGATAGTGTTTCCCTGCAAGCACAGGAGCGGCACAGGTATACAGAGGTCAGCAAGGGCGTTTCCCTGTAGCGCGGTTACTCGGTGCAGGCCGTTGTCTTCGGGGCTGAGAACAGCATGCTCACGCAGGGACGATCATGGGACCATCATCACGATACTGGCACTAACGAGACTCCTGAAGCAGGAAAGCCATGGCTATCCGAGTTGAGAAAGTGGCACCACGTGGAAGATAGCTGTCGGGATACGAGAAGGGGGACAGACTGGAAAGCGAAATGGTTGTGCAAGTCAAGACAAGAAGCGGGGCCACAACAAAGTCGGAAGCCCGCAACATTGGCTGGCCAAGAAGCGACTTCCTTTGAAAGATATTTGCGCTTATAGAGATTTTTTTTGCCACTTTTGACAGCACTTCGTGGACATTTTTACTGTTGACACAAGTGCGTGCAACCAAGGAAAATATTATTTCGGGGGCAAAATGTCGACACTGGATTCATCGAAGTGCGTATTCTGCGGCACCAGCAACTCCTATAGAAAAGATTCACGCCCTAATTTCTTTTTTGGAAAAAACCTATCCGCTACCCAAACGCTGGGATGTACTAGTAACTGCAGTGTGGCCGGGGCTTTTCTTGATGTATGCCGTTTATCTCCGATGACTAAGCTGAGAAAAACGACCCAGCTGTACAAAGCATGCACGTTTGCGTAATAAACATATTGCAGCGTCAGCCACTTAGGACATCATGAATAGAAATTTCGCACTCACACCGACACGCAAGCGTCCGAAGTGGTTTGAACGTTTTTTTCCCATCGAAATAACAAGATTATCTATGTAAAAAAATTGTTTCACTTTTCCCAGCCCAAATAGCCACCCGAAGAAAATACCTGTTCTTAAGGTTAAGCTGTTTTAATATACCAAAGCGAATAACGGCACACTTCCTCGTACGTTTCTGGCACTGAAGACAGCTGTCGACACGCAAACGTTTTCGTTTCGCTTTCTGTTTCAATCCATAAAGAAACGTTCCATTCCGGTTCAGCTCCGCAACAAAAAAAAAAAATGGTTCGTAACGGCACGTAGCGGTTCGTGCTAGTCGGCGAGAAGTATTCAGAATGAAGTTTGAATTTCCGCAGTGCTCTGGCAGCACTTGCGTACAAGTGCAGCTTCTTTGATTGAGTGTGCCGCTGTTGTCAGCTATTTTTGCTGCAATCTGTGTATTCTGGTGTTGTCACGGCCAACATTGCAGTTTTTTTTTAATATTGTGAGGGGTTTCTGAATTGCAGCACACCGGGGAGTTAGTGTTATTCATGTGCAGCACCTGCTTACAACAGTGCCTTAGGAGAATGTAATTATGTAACCAAATAAAAAATAATAAATAAATAAATAAATAAATAAATAAATAAATAATAAATAAATAAATAAATAAATAAATAAATAAATAAATAATAATAAATAATAAATAAATAAATAAATAAATAAATAAATAAATAAATAATAATAAAATTTTAAATAAATTCAGCAAATAATAAACACAGCCTCGCAGCCAACTGCTTCTGACTTTGCAGCCAATTGTTGGCCGGCGATCACGCGGATAGCTAAGCCACTGACCATCGATACAGACGTGGAGTGTTCTGAGACTTCTAGAACACGGTAACAGGTAGTGAGAGCCTGGGAAGCACGCAGCAAACCTGTCCAACAAAAAGATGGCGCCAGCCAAACATGAAAGGCGATTTTATATGCCAGCTAAACCGCGGCAAGTCTCCAACCCGCCTCTTCTGCATAGAATTCGGAATTTAATGCTGAAATACCTAAAGCTTTCAACTCGAACCGAAAACCAAAACTTTTTTTCGGTATCGCTTCTGAACTACATAACAAACGTTTCGGTTGCGTTTTTCGTTTCCGGTCGAAAAAACATTGTTTTAATTTTACTTTATTAGGGCTCCGACTGTTCCGTTGCAACACCCTGCTGACAACAGAAAATAATGGCGGATATCACGCCATACTCTTGGAAACGACGTGAACCAAAGTAGTTGCGAGTGCATCAGGAAAAACGAGACGTAACGATGAGCATTCGGCGTCTCCATGCCCCGGGCGAAAAAAGGCAAATCGCGCCAAACGTTCTTACCGTGGGAAGTGATGAGTGAGGAGAGAGGCAGGCAACATGACGCCCATCAGAGACATCCTGTGACCGTTGTGTTTATCAAACTGCTCTTTCTGGGTTGACCTGGGCACGGGTCTTTCTGAGTATATATTTGTGTTTACGCCTAATAAAATCAGTTGCAAGTTAGCGCCGTCGTGTGTGTCTTCTCTTCTGTATCCCGTTTGAAGCGCTACTTACGATGAATCAAAGCTAACTAGCCCAACTGTCAATTTTATTGATTTGATTGAGTTTAGGGTTTAACGCGCCGCTGACGCAACGCTAGGCAATAAGGCGCGCCGTAAGTGGAGGGCTCCGGATTAATTTTGACCACCTGGGGATCTTTAACGGCGCCGAAATCGCGCACACAGGGGCTTTTTTGCTTTCCGCCTCCATCAGAAAAGCGGCCGCCGCTGCCGGGAATCGAACCCGCGACCATAGAAACTTTTAACTCTCCGCGGAAAAACAATGGTGCTGCCTGGTCGTGGTTGTGCTCGTACCGGGAATAACAGCCCTGGGTTCGTACTCAACCAGCCGCCGGGCGAGGGAACTTTTAGGTCGTGCTTCTTTTGCTGCCGAGCTCGTGTAGAGAATGGGTAAACACGAAGTCTAGGTCCCTAAACACGACTTTCGCAGCAGGAATGTTGCCCACACCATCACCAAGAATCATCGCACGTTTTTTGCATGCACAGGAACACTTAAATAGATGACAGCGACATGCATGGCAGCGCCAATAAAACGCTCGAGCGCAGAGGCTTCAAACGGCAAAAAAACGCGGACTCATGGCTTCATTTTATGCTATAATAAAAGTCCGCTTATGAACAATACCAACAAGATACAGCAGGAGCAACAGCCGCGCCTGTATGATCGGGGAAGACGCAAAGAAAGCTTGACGTTAAGGCAACATACAGAAGAACCTTTGCTTCAAAAATCCTAGTATAAGATTATCAATATAGTGTTTGTCTGTTGAAGATGGGTTCGGGAAGTAGAAAAATTAATGCACTGACGGAAGCAAAAACTAAGTGCTTCATAACTACGAACCGTTTTCCACGAATCTCTTGAAAAAAACTTCTACCAGGCGTGTATTTGAAATTTGTGAAAGTGACTTAGCACTACAGAAAACGTAAGCTCAAAAAGAAAAAAAAAAACAAAGCAAGGGTAGTTTCTTCGACGGGCTCGAAGCATTCCCTACACCGCACAGAAAACAATCGATTGCAGGAGCGGCAGAGACGTACGCCTGGGTGCGTTGTGGCCAAGAGAAATAGTGACATAAAAAGAAAATGATACTTGAAAGAAAAAAATAACAACAGAGCATATGTAGAGAATTCTGAGGTTGCTTCGAGCTCACGATTTCCTTTTTGAGTGGGTATGTTTGTGGGGCGGCATATATCTCCTATTTGGACGTTATTTTGCCAAAGCAAAGGTGTAAAGCTGAGGTGCATCGTTTTTTGCCGTGTTCCCTTCTTTTTGCTGATATTTGTTTAGTGCATAGCCTTCTTCGGTTGCAGTTGGCCCGATTTCTTTTGTTGATGTTCACGGAGACCTCTTCCACAATGTTAGACATGTCGTTTCTTGGCCTCCCGTTTTTCTTCAAAGAGTCAATTTAAAATAACAAATGCTCTTTAGGGAAAAACTACGATAAAAGTTTGCGACCGTGAAGTAATTAATAAAATTTTGTCGTGAATTGATAAAAAAAGAATACCATGGGAAACATTTTTTGAACGGGATATATTATGTTCCGAGACTCATTGAGCAAACAGTACTGGAGATGTTGCATCAGCTAAAATAGCACATCCTCACCACACCTTGGCCTGCATCAGCATATCCCTTTTTGAAAGAAGAAGCTACTCGGCTTTTTATTCTGAGCACAAAAGCAAACAGGCACTCACGTGAGTGTGTTGCTCTTCCACACCTGCCAAGCCCTTTCTTCACAATAACACTAAGAAATAAAGAATAGAAAATGCTCGTTTTTGTCCGTGCTTTCGGGTGAGCTTATTTCGATTATCTGGTGTTTAATTACAATAGTTGTGCTTGTTTTTTCCAAATACGAATGTTTTGTTATGTCTCTCACTCGATCAAACCGGTCGCGTAAAAAGTGTTGCAAGAATTCTCAAGCACTAAGTATATATAAAGGAGATCATTTTAAACTACTATAACTGAAAAAGCAAAGCAGGCAACTATGGGTCAATTTTTCCTGGGTTTTCTGCAAACTGAAAGTAAGGGTTTACCTGGCCGCCACCTCAGAACAGGCGCTCGCTACTGGCATGAAGTCCAGGTCAGCGTGCAGATGTTGGCGGACTAATGCACTGTAATTTAAATTTGTGAATAAAGGTCAGTCGTAGTTCCAGTCACAGCAACTGTGGGCCCCCCCATCATTGAGAGACCTGGAAACGTGACGTCTCTCATGAGAGGAGCCTCACTTGAAGGACCAAAAAATGCAAGAGCCGAGACAAAAGGATGGCACTGGGAACAAGCGACCGGAAGGCCCACAAACAAGAGTGTAGAAAAAGGGGAACGCAAGCAACCGCGAAAAAATTCCGGGCAATTCGAGAGCGTCCGAAAGGAAGCCTTCACCAATCCGATACCCTACGACTCCGAAGATCTTCTGTCTAATTGAAAATTTTTTGTAACTCCGAGAGTGTTTCCAAGGTGGCACCTTATTTGGTTATAATAAAAAATAAAAGGAAACGAGGGAGGGGCAGTCATCTCACTGTGTAAGGCTGGTTCGCAAAAAGGCGCCCACCTTCAAAGTAAGCACAAAAGCACACCGAGATATTCAAATAAATAAACGGATACGCGACTTTAGGCAAAGCAAACGATTTTGCACACACGCAAGATTGCCACTAAATGTGGGGCGATGTTACATCAATGTGATTTATCAGCGCAATTTTATGATGCTCTAAAATTTGATGCCCCACAGTCACATGAACGAGTCCAAATTGAGACGGGGTTCCCTCAACCATTTGATTTAGCAATTAGCGGTTATGAAAAAAAAAGAAATGCGGCGCCTGTATTTCGGGCGCAGGTATATTGTATGGCCTTAGACTGCTACAGTTCAAAAGTAGATGAGCGGATCCAGGTTTTTAACGAACGGTGGTACGAAGCAGGGTAAAAAAAATTCTGCTGATAGTACCAAGGAATGGTGCGGCCATTTTGGATGATCCACATAGTTTTCTCACAAAAGCCATTGTAAAGGGACCACAGCTAATTTCGAAACAATATATGATGGCTTGGTACAGCACTAAAGGTTCATCGCATGAAACTCTGGCGATTCATTCGCTGGCAGTCAAACCGAAGAAAACGTTGGACTAGGCAGTCAAAAAACCACTGAAAATCGCATTGTATTGACATTTTTATGCCTAAGCTCGGGCTGTTCGTTACTTTCATATCTTGCGATGTCGCATAACTCCGTTGTGATTTCTGACTGGCAAGTTCATCTTTGCGTCTACACCGTCATTCCAGCGATAGGTCGTCGCGACTGAACTCGCTGGTTATTAGTATAAATAGCTGCAAAGCTGGAGATACAATGATAAAACATGCGGGAACGATTTTAGCGTAAATTGGTAGAAGCGGCAGAGTGGATCCTCCCGCTCGGCTAAGGCAAAGAGGGGGCTATACCTGGCATTTTCGCGTCCACATATGATATCGGTCATTGCGCAAAGGCACAATATTTCCGCTGGTACCGCACTTTCTGTATACAACGCTGGCTCGAACCTTCGCCATCCAGTAGGACATGTTGAGCCTTCCTTTGAGAGGACATTTGGGGCAGTAGGATTCTGCGAAACAGTCTTGCAGGAATGAAACTGTTTAAACTATAGAACAGATAGAGTTAGGTACTGCCACTTTAGGGAAATCTAGAGTAAGTACAAATTGCGAGGCTAGTCTATAGAACAGTACCTGCGCTGCTCTCCAGCAGCGTGGGTGGAACAAAGTCGTACCTGCTGGCATGCTACACAAAGCAATCGTTTGTTGTTGTTTTTTAGTTTTTGTAATATTTATCTGCTTTTTATTATTGCCTATTTATTTATTTATCTACATATTTATTTCTTACGAACACCTAAACTAGCTTATGCATGGGATTAGAGTTCGGTTTTATACGCATGATCCAAACATCCTTTATTTGCCATATGCGATGTTGCAATATAACTCACGTTCCTGAAAAAGCGCATTCTGGTGTGCGCACGGACAACAATATAGGAAGCATTGCACACGCGGATGTTCCGCTGCTCAGTGATTCACGGCTACGGTCCTGTCCACTGGTCGATGTGTTTGAAGCCGATCGAAGGGGAGGCGGTATTGATACCTTTCTAGATGTGCTACGGTCGTGAAAGCCAGACATTCAGGACCGTTGAATGCATCTGCAAACAAATTGAAGCGAAATTGATTGTTGAAAAGCAATTGCACCTCAACGCAGGTATTTTTAGGGTTGCGACTACTAATTGCTGCCCCTCATCAATATTTTAAGGTGACAATGTGTGTAGGTGAACGTTCCGTGAAAGTGTTTGTAGGATTGCAAATTAAAGGTCCTCGCTAGGTCTCCGTGTGAGCGCATTCTAGGCGACCGTTTATTTGGTTAAGGCCACATGTCGGAGGATGTCAATATCGGCCACAGCGGCAAATGTGAATAAGTAGGAACTGCGCGGTAGCGAAGCTCTTAATATAGAAATCAGCGGTATTAAAAAAAAGAAAACGGATAAAGGAAAAAAAAATATGCGAAATGAACAAGAATCGTGATGGGGTCAATCAAGAGCACGATTCCGATTGGATTTAAAACTACATAAAATAGCTTGAAACGTCTTTAACAAAGCACGCTGAAATTCGTGTATTCATTCACAGTCATCAGGCCGAAATGATGACACGTTATTTTTTGTATCGACGACTAACACACGTTTTTCGCTTGCCGAGATAACTAAGAGATGAAAAAGGTATAGAACGCCGTTTTCCCGAAAAACTCTAAACACGCCAGGATTTCGTGACAGGTCTTCCGGAGCCTAACGAATAATACAAACAATGAAGGCAGATTATTCATATGTAATACATTGTCGAAATATAGTTTTTTTCCTTTGACTATTGAGCTCTGGAACTCGCTACTTGGTGATACTCGCGGGCTCCCTTTAGATCAGTTTCTGAGTGCAATATCACATGCGTGTTAAGTATAGATTTCTATGCTCTCTTGCTTTCTTTGGTCTTGCATCTGTTCATTCTGTATCTTGTGTAGTATTGTGATCCAGACAATCTGTGCCATACGCTCGTGTTTTTGTTCCTGCTTTTTATCACTTGATCATTTCTATGTCCACTCCTGCAATAGCCCTAAGAATGGCTGCAGTATAAATAAATAATAATAAATAAATAAATAAATAAATAAATAAATAAATAAATAAATATGCATCTTATTTTCAAAGTTGCGATCTCGAAAGGCCTTCTTAACAAAGGAATAGAAAAAAAAGTTGTCAACGTCCTGTACAAGGCAAACTATGACGTAATAAAGACCTTCCAGGCCAAGGCTGACTTGATAACAATAGAAAATCGTTCTTTAAAACGACACCGACCGCCCTATTTATGAACGAAGCCGCTCTCTACTCCCCTTGCTCCAATGGGGTTTGCACCCGCAAACATGAAGTCATTAATCAGGAGGGTGGAGTTATGTTTTCACCACTTCCCATCTGGTTATTAATGAGTCCAGCGGCATACGCGCAAAATGTTCCGTGTCCTAAAAACGCCATGTCGTATTAACTCTTCCGGATTTCAAGGCAGTGCAGGTACTTTGTTTTTACATGAGGCTTTAATGCGAAGCGGGTTGTGTATTTCTCTAACTTGTATTTTAGTTTGTAGATGGCGGGAGGTTTCTTCACCTTGTTGGCTACGACTACCAGCTTTGGGTCTGCAATGATCCCTTCATTGTCCTACCTTTTTTCAAGTCCGGATTCGAACAAGTCACGAGATGGACTTTATTGAACTACAGCATGAATGTCTGCAAGGCATTTAGGTTCGCATCTATAGTTCCGACTAATGTTTTTTCACGAATAACGTAGTGAGATGCCATAACTGCAGAAAAGGGGACATTTCGCCCAGTTGGTTTGCAATAACGATTTACAGGCATAAACGATAGCTCGTTGTTTTTTGTGTCGACGACAAGCCAAGTTTTTCGCTTGATCCCGGCCTTGTTCTCTGCGCTGATCAATCATTGGTCTTAGATTAGTATATTGTTAGGAATCTAACACGCGGATTGAGTTTATTTTCAATGAGGAAGCGGGGGAAAGTGCTGAGGGGATCTGGACGGAACGATCGAAGCGAGCACACCTACACATCTCCTTTTCCTTAGTACTGTGATGGGGGCTACAAAAACGTGCTCTTAGAGGCTGTGGCTAAGCTGCGCCGCAAATGATGGAAACTTGCGGGGCGCTATAACAACTTTCGGGGGTGGGAAAAGGAAAGCTCCCCCTCGAGTTCTGCTACTCTGCCTAAGGTCACAACGCCTCAAACGGGCGGCGTGCACTACGTTGAGTGCGGAAGGAATTGCGGCTGCAGGAGGTTACACTTGGCGATTGATATAGTTAACCGCGGGCGCTTGAGCACGACAGTGGTGGAACTTGAGCCACGACTAAAGGACCAGGTGCGTCGAGAGAATAATTCGGCCCCGTATTTGCTTGCTCGGCTGCAAATGTCGTTGAAAGGCGATAGTATGAGGACAGACGCAAAGACGGACAGACATTCGCCTCGTGGTTGCTGGGTATGTATCAGCGTCTAGACGTGGCACTTCGTGACCACTGGCATGGTCACTGAAGGGGTGGACAACCGACAACTCGAGCGTCGTCGCGCCTTTTGTGCGCTGCACTGCCTCCGGAGGCGCCACGCCTCATGGTCTTTCGCTTGTCGCTTGGAACGTTGTAGAGGCGCGTCCCGGTAGTCGTGGGATGACTTGGGTCTTCGGCATGCCAGCGCTCTCCGCCGCATTATCATCCTCGATTCAAAGATACTTCTAGTGATAAAGGTTGGCGGCAGCTGGGGGTGGACCTGGGAAGTTCACGCAGGGCCACTGCCAGATAACAGCGCTGGTGTGCGTTTTCTGCAGTGGCTCTATTTTTTTCTATAGCAATATCAAGTATCTGTGCATTCTGTATGAAGAAACGCTGCTTATATCATTTGTGTATTAGTGTTTGTGCCCGAAGAGATGAGGGCAGTTTTGTGTTTCTCTACAATTTTGAGAATTATGAACACTGCCACCAGACCTAAATGTTTAAAAATGGCTTTTGGTATTACACGCCGCGTTTAGCAACTGTCATAAATTTGGCCGGGTGGCTGAATAGAGGGACAGACAGACAGACAGAGAGGCCGACAAACAAACAGACGAAACTTTTCGCGTTGAAGTAGCCGAAGAAACACTATCGTCTTCAAAAACATATATTTCAGCCTGCGTTTCCGAACAGTTGTCGAGAGCCACACGCTGTCTCCTGGATCGTAAAGGACGGCAGGATGTTGTTAATCGTAACGTTTCTTCAGTCAAGGCTTAGAGGTGAGAGTGCAAACCCAGCTAAGCAACGCGCGTGATCTAAAAGACACACAGCTAGGTTACCCGAATAATTGTGTTCACGAGACCAAGGGAAGATGGCGTCAAAAAGCTGAGCGGGTCTTCGGCGTAGGGAAGAAAATATGCAGAGCACCCAGTGCTGTGCGTGTGTCGTGCAGAATCAAGTATTTTTGGCCGGTTGCGGCATGCATGGAGACCCTATTGATGATAGGGATAGAAATGCAATCTGTGCTTTTTTGGACTAGCGAGGTAGTGCTTTCAAGAGAAAAAGACGCTTTCACAAAAATGAAGAAGCTATTCAACCATGCCAGATGTAAGCTGTCTTCCGCAGTCAATAGCTAAAAAACAGTTTAATAATATGCCCCATCCGCACATTACGAACAAATTAGGCGGCAGTTTCGGCGTATTTCGTAAGAAGGTCACCGCTAACAATCATCCCGTGGTTTCCCGAAATTTCCAAGGGAACTGTAAGCGGCGCTACAGGCCCTGAAGAAGATGCCGTGGCTCGTTTATATTTCTGACACTGAGAACAGCCAGTGATGCTGGGTTGAGCAGTGTCAGGCAAAATGGCCTTCAAAAATGTATGCGGCTGCGAAGAGCGCACACAAACCGAAGACCATGCGTTACGTCATCATGCATCGCACAAATGATGGCGGGGCGGAGGTTTCAGGAAACCCTATCACGTTCCGAAGGCGCACCAAATCGACAAAATTATTTTGTCCGGGTCTTCATTCTGCAGGAAAATCGAAGTGGAGGATTTTTGCAGTCAGGCCGAATTGAAAAAGGGAGACAGCGAAGCGTCGTTTCGCCGTTCTTGCTCCAAGGTCAGGATGTCAAAGAAGTCAGCAGAAACGGGAGCCATACAATCGTGGAAATCATCGTTGTTACATGGAGTTCTTTCAGCAGGAGGATGGACTAAACAAGCAGCATCTGCGTGCAGCGACCACTCCTGAACGACATTGGGAAATGACTCGTAGGGTCCCACGAGTAAGCCGGCAGGATAAACCTTGAAGGCCCTCTGCCAGCATAGCGAATGGAGGTCTGTGGCTGGCGTGATGTGGTGTTCGTATAGGTACGGCCGGAAATGGCCAATGTCTCGCAATGACCACCTCAAGATATTTTATTTCCCTGACTATATACTCCGTCTCGTCCTTTGTAAACGCCCTGACTGCGTAAGCAAGAACCTCGTCGGTCCATCTTAGACCTTCTCGAGGACAGTACCAACATCTGAACACCGGCGTAATCACTGCCTCCTTTTAGCGGTGTCTTACGGCGATATACTTAAAGTTGTTTTTGTGTATCCGTATGAATAACATTTATTCGCAAAAATCAATTCGATATATCAATCGGGCATCCGAAAAATACGCTCCAGATATTCCGAAAGGGTCATTCACGCAAATGAGTTTTTTGAAGGCTAAACCCTGAAGCTCGTTTTGAGAGACATTTAGTGGAGATACACGTGAGCATGTACCAGTTAAATATCTCAACGACCGAGCGAGCTAATTACGAATTTCCGAAAAATAATTTACTGCTTTTTTGTCCCTTTGATGCGAAATTTCCTAGATTGTAGCCTTAGAACGCCCCCACGCCAAGAAAGAAATGTGCTCCCGAAAAAAACAGTCTATGTCTAGCAGGTTTTGTCGGACGGTCAGTCAGTCTGGAACTGACCGGGTATATATTTGCGGGTATAGATTGCAATTCTTTTGATTCACAAGTCAACGCATCAGTGGTAAAATCTCTGAGCGATAACTGAGTGCCGGGTGCAGCCATACACAACGGAATTCGGGGATAGCATACTTCTTCATCAAAATTGGCCGCGTATCTGCTCCTTTCGTTGCAAATGTCGGCGAAAGACGATAGTCGACTGGCGGCCCTGCCGAGTAAAGGCCTCCCTTCTCTTTCCTGCTCACCTCTCGTGCCGTTCCTTTCCCGTCTCGTACCTCATAAGAAAACACGCTAAAGGATTGCTCAAGTCTATTTAAGTTGACCACGTTATAATGCTCCCAGTCAAGCCTCGATGCCAGCGCCACCGTATAGCGGAGATGCGCGTGAATGGAGGCACACTACTACATCATTTATAGAACCACCATGCCCTACTCCGCGACCGTTTCAAGCGGAACGTGTGTCCCATCTAGTGGAACCTCTCGTTGGTATTGCCGTTTGATTTCCTAAATGACGCCAGGAGATAGCGCTGATAATAACCGGCGACAGTTTTCTGCTGTTCATGTAGTATTTGATTTGCTTTCGCAAAAACCGAGCGTTCATGACTTTGTTAATAAAGGTTACACTGTACATACCACTTGTGCATTGATTGTCTGCCCTATATTTGGTTAATATCTCGATTTTGCTCAACAATGTTGACAATTGTGAACACTGAAACCTGACGTAGACGTTCAGATTTGGCTGTGAGTGTACAAGACTATTGCGCCAATCTGATTTCACTTTTGCCAGGTAGCTGAATCGAGTCACAGACAGGCAGATGGACATAAAGACATACCAAAATTTCTGCGTTAATTAGTAGCCCAAGAAAGACTTTCGTCTTTAAAAATTAATCATTCTTTTACTCTGTGAAGACAGACGAGAGGCGCAGCTGTGGTGTGTTGTACCTCTATCGTGCCATCTACGTATATATTCCGAGAATTGCACGAATAAATATAGGGTTTTTCGGCATTTGCGATTGAACATACTTTGTGGGTAACTAGCTGAATAAACTTTAAACGTACCAGAGTTTTCTTTTTGAGGATAAACGAGGGATGTACGTTGGCCTGTAGTGAAATGCCATGTATTGACACCAGACAAAAATTCCAGAATATATACCACTTCATTGTGAACTACGTTACTATGAAAAGTAAGTTGAAGTGGACGTAATATTAGAGTGGTCCTAGGGGGTACTAGTCGTATATCTTGTTTTATTTATTTATCATTTGTAATACTTGTAATACCCAAGGGCCCCAGTCAAGTTGCGTTTCATGAAGGGGTAGACAGTTCACTAACACATGATTTGTTCGATGTTCTTTAAAATGGGTGATGCAGGAGTGGCGCACGATGTCAGCGGGAAGTTCGTTCTATTCCGTTATGTTAGCACAAAAAACGGAGAGCGATGGGCAGTGCTATGCGCACGGCGCGGATAAACAGCTTTCGAGTGGCTGATACGGCATGAAAGACGATGAGCTGGAACGATGGCATGGTTTAAGTGCAACGATTGATAAAATTTATGAAACAAACACAGTCTTGAAATTTTGCGGCGTCATGCTAAGTTAACCACGTTAGCTTGAGATTTTAGTTCAGTAACGCTGCTATGATAGGAGTAGTCTGAATAAGTGAATCTGGCTGCGCGAGTTTGGATGGATTACAGGTGCGATTTGATGGGGATCCCAGATGGCACATGCATATTCTACCTTCGGCGAACTAGTGTTAAATAGGTTAAAAGTTTAACAGAAGTTGGGGCTAGACGTAAGTTTCTTCGCTGATAGCAAAGAACGCGGTTGGCGTCATTACTGGTGTTCATTATGGGGATGACCAGGTCAGATCTGAAGTTAGAGTGATAACGAGGCATTTACACGAATTAGCTACTGTAATTTCAGAACCTCGGGGACGTCCTCTGCTTCGGATACTCACCGGCCGCTAGGCCTAGCTCCTCAATCGCAGTGGCGGGCACGGCACCGCTCAGCTATGTCCCAGATGTCAGCGCAAACTGGCGGTGACCCTTGCTGCTGCAGAAGCGACTACGCACCCGACGCTAGAGGATTTTCCACCAATGGAGGTAACGCCACGTTTCCCGCTACCTCCGGCTGAGCCCTCCAGTTTATCAGAGCGTCCGTCTGACCAGGGGCACCCAAGTGACTACTGACGACTCAACTTCACCTGCGGCCAAGCGGGTGTGTTCCTCGGACACAAACAAGCCACTTCAGCGGTCGGATGAGCGCAGTTCCCCACCGCAGCCGCTCCACCACCTTCAGCGACCGCCGCTCCCCAGGGCTTTACAGCGACGGCCAGCTCCTCCACGTACAAGGTCGCCATCAAACCTCGAAGAGCGCTTTAACATCCTGTCTCTTCAACGAAGTTACTACAACAGCCTCTCGACAGCTGCCTGGAAACCTCTGGATTTACTGGCTACGCCTACCACAGTCGCACCAACACTATATCTGTGTGGGTGCCGTCTCTAAAGGCTTTCCAGCGGCTATGCTCCCTAAACCGTATTCCTCTCGCGGCTGAAAGCAGCTTCCTGTACAAGTGTACTTGCTGTCGGGAAGTGACATCCGGCGATATGTCGTTTCTGGGGTAGACCCGGTGAGGATCCCGAAGTCCTCCGTGCCAGCCTCCGGTGTGCCACTCACCAGGTGCTTCTTGCCCGCTACATGGGCTCTGGCCGCACGTGCCTGGTTACTCTGCGTGGTCCCACTAGAGCCACCGGAACGACGTTTGTACAATGGCTGCGTACTTCGGCCCCGCCTGTTCAAGGCCGGAGTGGTGCACTGTTACCGATGCTTTCGTCAGGGGCACATGAGCACTTCGTGCCCCTCCTCTGCATCAGAACCACTCGCTACTTCTGAATCGGAACGCCAGCTAAACCGTCGGCCACACCGCCAAAGGTCACGTTTTGATGCGGTCTGTGTCTTAGCGATGAGTGTGACGTTACTGAAAAGAAATGCCCTACGAAATGCAAAGCTGCACTTGTTAAACGACGAGCGTGGCGGCGCCTGTCTGAGCCCAAGAGAATCCATACTCCAACCGCTTCGAATGTTTGGCGGAGGGTAACGAAGACGCTATGGAGGAAGTCGCTGCAGAGCCGGCAGAGTACATGCAGCCCTCGTACCGCGATGTGCTCCGTCGCCCTCACGCCGACAGAATAAGCACAAGTTCACTGGAAATGCATCTCCGGTTACAGACGAGCTAGCAGAGGTGGACCAACAGTGGCTGTGCTGCAAGCTGAGGTCACCAAGCTCAGCCAGCGCCGTGCTCGGCTAATTCGTCGGTCGCAACGTCAGCCGCCAGAACAACCAAGCCATTCGAGTCAGCCCCGTCTCTCACCACCAACCTGCACCAGCAAAAGCCAGTCCCTTCATCCTCACCCACCAAGAGCTCCTTCAGTTTGTGGTGCAGCAGCTACAGAATTGGTGTCTGTGTTAGCAGCCCAACTTCGCTAGACCCACTTTTACTATGCCTGACCCACAATATATTGTACAGTGGAACTGCCGGGGGCTCACAACGAAGTTGGTGAGCTTCGTGAACGTCTCCGCCTAGGCAAACTTCGAGCTTGGGCGTGCCTGCTCCAAGAGACGAACGGTGTTACCTCGCCTCCCCAATTTTAGAGCCTATGCTACGCCTTCCATACCTGATGGTCGCTGTGGCTCCACCACGTCTCCACCAGGCAAAGCCGCAATTTATGTGCACACGGCGTATGCACAAACTCCAATTCCATTAGAAGCATGGTGTACGGCTTGGCAGGAAGTGGTTGCGGTAAAGGGCAACTGCCCAGGTGTGCAATAATTCTTGTGTCGTGTATGTGCGACCACACAGCGGACGTGCACCCCGGCTGCGATTGGGCTGGCTAACATCTCTGCGCCGTTCGAACGCTGGCTGTCCCATACTTGTAACTGGGTGACTTCAATGCGCCCCATTGCAATTGGGGATACCCTACCTCAAGTGAACGTGGACGTACGTTACTTGAACATTTCAACGTGCAACGATGCCCACTTCGCACTTCTAATGATATATCATGTCCTACGCGTCGATGCACTCATCCCCGGATGCCGCCCTACTCACCGACTTAACCTGGTGGCTTGGAGTGCAGTGGTATCTTGGCACGAGAGGCCGACTGCTGGGGCAGTGATCATCACCCTACAGGCTTGGCATTGCCCCGAACTCGACGCGTCGGTTCGGCGGAGCTACACTCTAGTAACTGGGATGAGTTTCGGTGCAACATCAACGCAACATGACGGCCCCAGCACCAGCACCGACCACCACCACTGTGATTAAAGGCTCTGAGCAGTGCCAGTCGGAGGACGTGGGTAGAGGAGTCCCGGCCAAAGCCTGACCTCCGATTTTGCAGCTGTGGCCCAGCGCAAACAGGCTGAAGTGGCTGCCTCGCGGATCCCTCGTGTGCGCCGGCTCGAATGCGTTTGCAACGCTTGACCGCTGCGGCCAGACGACATGAGAAACGTCTTTCGCGGCAACGATGGCTTAGCTGGTGTGAGTCGCTCGGCCCTTCGTCCACCACATCGTCTATTTGGCGCACTTTTCGGGCAATGGAATCAGGCGACCCCGCACTCCGGATGCAGCAGCTAGTGCGTGCCTGGCATCAGGCAAGAACCCGGACCAATTTGCCTTCGATGTGGTTCGCGCCTTGTACCCTGCATTTGACATCCTCCCGGCTAGCAACCCGTGCCCGTTTCCTCTACCGAGCCACGTCGGTCCTCTCTTCTGATGCCGCGGTCCGTGAATGCAATCGGCTTTCACCATGGCAGAGTTCCTGCTGCGATAGACCAGGCAAAACTTCGGTCATCTCCCGGCCCAGACGGCGTTACGTACGAGGTTTATAAGAACCTCGACGATCCGGCCCTGAGCCGTCTCCTCGATTCCATCAATGAGGTGTGGCTCTCGGGCCAAATACCAGAGTCATGGCTCCGGGCAGATATCGTCGCTATACCGAAGCCAGGCAAACCACCCGAGCATCTCCCCAATTTGCGCCCAATCGCATTAATGTGCACCTTGTGGAAACTGTTGGAGCGAATGCTGGCTACGCGACTTCAGTGGTGGATGGACACTTACCGGTGGTACCACCCGGCACAGATTGGGTTCAGACCTCGTCTGGGGACAGAGGATGGACTTGAGCATTATCATCAATGGTGCTACTTGGCGGCCGATCTCACAAAGTGCGGACGTTGCTTGCCATGGACATTCACAAGGCATATGAAACGTCAGCCACAGCGCTATCCTGGAAGTTCTCCAAAGCTTACTTGTGCCGGAAAAGGTCCGATCTTTATCCGGACCTTCTTGACTAAAAGATCATTTTCAGTACGGATTGGTGGAGCTAGTTATGGCCATTCTACGCCCGTCCGTGGAGTGCCTCAGGGATCGGTGATTTCACCCTTCCTATTTAACGTAGTTATGCTGCCGCTTGCCTGGCATCTTGGCTCCATGCCAGACATACACCTCCTGGTGTACGCGGACGATATTACAGTATGGACTGTCCACCCAGACCTGTCTCGGCAAGCCGCGAGCCTGCAACAAGCTTTAACGACACACAGAAGTGGTGTGAATACGCTGGGCTCTCGCTTTCAGTCGAGAAGACAGCCCTTCTGTCCGTTGCCAATGCTTGGGGCCGTCGTAGACTGGAATACCCCGATCGCGCTACAACTCTCCAGCCAGCCTGTGCGCACTGCACCTCTCTTCGCGTGCTGGGATTGGAAATTTCATCGTCATGGTCAGCTGCCTTGTGGCTTCGATCTGCCCGCCAACAAGCAGGTCAAATGCTACACTTTATCCGACGCATTTCACAAAAGTCTGGAGGCTCCTGCTTCAAAATGGCCCGGCTCTTGGTGCGGCCAATACTTCACAGCTCGACTTATCTATCAGGCTCAATTCCAGCATATGACCCAAGCGGAGTGGGCCCGACTTGAATCCATTAAATAGAGCTGCAATGCGGACAATCACCTGCTCCCTCAAATAACGCCCATACCATCTCTTCAGGCAGAGCTAACTGAACACCTTGGATGAGCTGTCCATCAGCGCCGCTCCGCCCGCCAGCACAAACTTAATTTTGTTGCGGAGGCAGTGGCGTTGGCGATCTACATGGCCGTCCTCTACCCGCCTTACCAGCCCACCCTGTAACTAGGCCGCCCTGGCTATACCATCAAGTGACGACAACAGGCCGCTAACTATACTCCACAGTCGGTCGACCGGGAACGCAGACGCGCAGGCCGCGGGCGCACCATTACGAGCGGTGTGAACCAGCCACAGGTTGTAGAGGCATTTGTGGACGCTGGGCCCAAGACGGCCTTTTAACTACGGCGATCGAACGTCCCTCTCATTCAGAAGCGAACCAAAACTGCGCTTATGAATCACTTCGCACCTGGCCTTCTATGCTAGCAGAGCTTACAGCCATCCGGGACGGACTGCAAGCGCTACTACCTGCACTTCAAGCCCCTGGAAGTTTACTGTACAAATGTACACTTACTCAACTCAACGGCGGCCATACGGGATTTGGCCCGTGTATCCTCCAACTCGTCCGTTTCAGAGAGATTCATAAACTCTGGAACACATAACCCCTGCCCTCTCCGACTGTCGTGATCGGCGTAATACTATCACCGCACATATTGCGGCGGATAGTTCATGTCACCTCCCCTCGGTTCCACGACCGCTAGCCCTTGCTGACAACGGACCCACATGAAAAATTTGTCCAACTAAAGGAAGATCTCCGTCGCGCCACACGCGCCCTCATCCCCCGTGTGGAACAGACCTTCCCAGTGGGCTCGCTCGCTGGAGGAGGTCCTGCTGCGTAGACTTCGAGTTGGGGTGGCCCTCTCTCCTGCGGTACCCGGGCGTGGCCACCACGATACCATGCCACGTTTACCAACACCTGCCCCTTCTGTACGGTTCCTACCGAAGACGCCGACACCAACCACCTGCTATGGACGTGCCCTTCCCTTGTGCAGCGAGATCCCGACGCTTCGCGGCACAGGCCTGCATCCTGGGAGACCTCCTGATCTAACGATGGCTGTGGGGGCCCCCCCACCGCTGTCCTTCTGACTTCCTCCGGGAAATGGGTGCCAACTTGTACCTCTAAGACTTTATGCCAAGGGCATACTATCGCAAAAAAAAAAAAAAAAAAAAAAAACAAGTATTCTTTAGTGGATATACAAGATTGTCGGTGGTGAAAAGAAATGGCAAGTTTTCTTTATGTTAATGGAGATCACTCAGTTTTCGCACCATTATTGAATCAGAGAAAGATCAGACTGTAGGGAAACAGTGTCGTTGCCATTGTGAACAGGACAATAAATGACACAATCGTCTGCGGATAGTTTCCAGAAAAGTCAAGTTACAGAGATTTTCTGTAACCATGCTCCGTCTGTTGACGACCATAGGCATATTGTCAGCAGAGTGGAATTCTATACCGTTTGCAAATTCTCTTTGAACTAATTACGACAAGGGAATGAAACTCGGCATAGTGATATAGCCGTCTTAGCGACGAATTCCATTGTAATCTTTTCGAAGGTACCTTCGATAGAGTCAGAGCTACAGAGCATTAGCGAGAATCTGGGGGCATTTTTTTTTGTTGGTGGTGCGTCGCGTACACGATGGGCATCGACCACCGGCATAAAGTAATTATATGAAAACTAGCAAATTATCTATCAACAGAGGTGCTAAGTAAAGAGACGTGGTTTCCCTTAAATTTCGCATAGCCTTTGTAGAAAGGTATTGTTGGAAACATAGTTAAAATATGAGGGCGGCGAATAAGCAGGGAAGCCATGAGCACCTTTAGATACTTGTACCGCGTATCTCAATGATATAATAAATCGTACAAACTTAAGACTTGGAGAAACCTTCTTCAACAACTTTGTTAAAACTTCTGGGCCCGAAGAATAAAAATAAAGACGACGACATTAAATAGTGTTTCGTAATATCCATACAGCCTCCCTTTGAACGTTGGCAAAATAATACTGGTATAAGTATCGATATTAACTATTTTGGAGAAGATGTTTGCGTACAGTCTGATCTGAGGTGAAAATAAATAAGTTCCATGGTAGGAAATACATTTATTAGGTGTTAATAAATCATGACCCGTAAGCTAGCTCTTTGACTAAAAGTACTTGTATACAACCTAGTTAATAATGGTGTATTACATACGTGATAGCAACAGCGTTTTGTACGTGGCACTTGGAAAGGAAGTTTACATCAGCAGCGCATTCCATTAAAAATAAAATAAAAAAACACTCGCATAAAACATAAAACACTCGCGCTACAAATATAGAAACAATCGGGGTACAAGACATTGTACATCAAATGAGGTGTAAGAGGTGCAGTTCGGCATGCCATGTAATACTAATACCGACAACAGATGGACCATGCGTTTCACAGAATGGCTTAGCAACAGCAACGAAAAATTGGGAACGCCAAGGTACCGATGCAGGATGAATGATGATATTAATAAAATTTAATAAATAAACTTTATTATGCATGCGGCAGGATGAAATGAAAAAAAATTAGCGCAACTAGTACACCTAAAAAGTGCTCGACTGAGTGGTTTGGTAACCGTGGAAGAGGCCTTCGCCCTGTAGCGTGCACGAAAGGAGGGTGGATGATGGTGATGGTGGTCGTATATATTTCAGTTGTTTTAAAAATGTGTGCTCAAAGTTAACCATTACCATAAGCAGCGGCGTGTCTCCATTTCTTCGTTCCATTACACGCGCTTTTTTATCGTGTGTCCAACAACCTACTATCTCGCGACCTGTGTCTCAGTGTTACACATAAATATTCGAACGCCATGAAAACGCTTCAGTGCTTCTGAGATTCTAGCACCGAAGAAGTAGGTGGTTTAAGATTTTTGACGACTGACATTTGCAGTTTGAACAATCTTCGGTGGCAGTAATAATGACCTCTACAAGGATCACGATAAATTTCTAGTGTACTGACTGTGTATTCTTCGACGAAGCAAAGATTTTGGCCTGATGATGAGCTTGTGTGATGAGCTTCTTGGAAACTTTTCATGTCAAGGAAGACTTCGACTACAATTATGAAAGTCCTGTAGTGAGAAAATGATTGAGTCAGGTAGGGAGTGACCCACCGACAACGTAAATGTTTACAGCAGAGCTGTTAATTTCGAGCGTTATTCTTCAGTCACTTCTAAAACCCTCGCGTAGCGATGACATCCACTCACATGGCCTGGCATCCCCTGGCGCAGCTATCCACAGCTTCGCGCTCGCATCGATAGCCTAGGGATGCCACCGCTGAGCCACACCGGCGCCCGACAAGCCGTGATGTCACTGCGCAACACATCGTATAAAGCCTTGTATACAGCAGCGTCGCCTATAGGCTTGCACGTGGGCTTGCACCAAGGGAGGAGCTAGTAAAAAAATACTTAGCGCACGTGGGAGGCTCCCGGCGTCGGCCAGCTCGACCTTCGAGAATACTCCGTCCAGAGTGCGTGGCGTGGTCTCTGATTAGCTATTCTACTTGCCAGTTCACGTGCGTTTACGCGCCTGAGAGGACAGCACGGATGCCGAGTTTGAGCTATCGGCGCCAAGTTCGCGAAGCGGCTGCCGCGGGTTCGAGCGCGGGTAAACACGGTTCATTTCGGGAGAAATGTGAAAGCCTGCGTAATTTTAAATGTGAAGCATTTCTTAGGCTCGCGATGTCACTCGTCGATGTTGTCGGCGCCGTCCACACGCTCACTGTGCATGCGCGTCGCGTCGAGGCGCAGGTGCGCGTCTCTCCCCCGTACCCACCTCGCTCTCAACAACAGGTGCGGCGGTGCGGGAGGAGCGCGTGTACCCCGTGCGCTTCGTCGCTCTCAACACTGCGGCGGTGCGGGGGGGAGCGCGTCTGTGCGCGCATGCGTCGTAGCTACCCGTGCGCTGCGTCGCGCTCAACAGTAACGGCGGCAGGGCGTGTACACGTGATAACGGCGTGGTGGGTGCGTGGAAAGTTCGCAGCGCTTGTGTACGGAAGTGGTGCGCATACGCGTCTCTCCCCCGTACTTCTCTCCCTGGAACGCGGGCGGTGTGTATATAAGCGGCGGAGCGCGCGTTCGGAATTCATTCAGGGGCGTGTTTCCGTGGCTTTCGCTTGACTTGACGCTTTGCTTGAAGGCACCAAACTATAGAGACAGACTTTAACTTTACACTCCTTGCCTTGGCTTCTCCTTAATTCAATAAACAAGAATAATAAAGACGAAATAACAATTAAGCATTCCCAAACCATACCCAATTACGCAACATTCACGCGATACCCCCCCCCCCCTCTCTGCGACGCATTTACTCGAGTTCCCCCCGTGGGAAAGATGCGGGCGGGTTTTTTGAAACAATCCGGGCCTGTCATTTATGGAGAACCTTCAGCGGCAAGTTCGAAAATCTATGTCAAGTGCAGAAGCCAGGTCTTTGAAGAAGAAAGAGGGGCCGGGCGGCCAGCACTGCTGTTTTTCCAGCCTTGCATTAGTAGTAGAAGCTGCGCACATTTCTTTGCTAAACTCTTTTTATACGGCGATGAAAACCGCCAGTTAGAATGACTCGTGTGTCATTGAACTGTGAACGTGCCGACGATGATGACATCGAGAATTAAACGGTTTATCTTTAAGCTTCTTCGTTTCACCTGCGTTAATGCAGAAGATGGCGATAGTTATCACAATCATTAAGAATGATCAGGAAGACTTACTTTAGCCTTCTATGAGCAAGCTCGTGCCCTGACACAGACGTGGAGACAATGACAATGATTGGTTTAGTTTCTGCCTGTTCCCGGGTCGACGAAAGAGACTGTGCCAATTGTGCTGGTTACCTGTTAGATTCTTTGCCAATGTACAGCGTTGGACAGTGTTTACTTGTGTGGTAGCAAACTTACGCACAGTTTACATCGCATGCTTCACTAAATGCTCCAATGTACCCTAATGAATGCCAGACGGCACTTTCAAACCCTCATATCGGATTCCTATAGCAAGCGCAGATACCAGGGATATAAACGAGAAAATATCGTCTTATATATTTAGGTTGCTGCTGTTGCAATGGCGATCTCGTTAGGAAGAATATGTACGAGGGTTTTTGAAGTTTTCTACCACGCAGCTCCAAATGTGCATTTGCTTTCAGGATTACTTTTAGAGGAATAATGGGCGGTCGTCGAACAATCATTGAAATTCCATTTTTTTTTCTTTGGGGAAGAGGGCTGGCGCCCGGGAGTGCTGGTCTTTCCGCAATAGCCACTTTTGCCGCACGAACATTTAGCTAAGCCATTAATGCGCCAAGTGGTGCATTCAATCTCGCGCTTTCTTGTTCTTTTCGGAAAGGGAGCAGTAGCGGAATAGGTCCGTTCACCTGAAAGACTCAGGTCTACAGCGAACGCCTCATTTCATGACCTCCCAGCGGTGAACGACCGCTGGAAAAGAGGCTGTATCCGTCCCACGCCTACTTTAGGAACCCAAGTTTCCCTTTTTTGCTTCGGATCGCCCACAGGGTGCTGAATTTTGTATTACTGACGGACACCAATTCAAAAGGCTTTAATTCTACAAATAACAACTACGCAGCCCGAGCAAGAATATATATAGCACACGTATAGCCCACGATAAAGACCGACCACATTGATACCTGGCCATCAAACGTAGCGCAAGCCGGTGCGGGGGCATGTAAGCACGAAAAAAAGGCGTCCTTCTTTTTGTACAGATGGCTGACCAGCGAAGCTGTATGTGCGGGTGGTGGTTACACGTGTGTTGCTCCTTATGGTTCACTGAAGAATTTTTCGTAATAGCTTGCGTGTTAGTGGCATTTTCTTTAATTCCTGTTCCTGCTAGCGGTATCGCTAATCGTGAGCTTGCCGCTCCTCAGAAGGACGTATGAAGCTTGCCCTACCCATTTCGAGGTTACGTGCGGCCGGTGTTTGCCCTTGCTACATAGGCTGCTCCGCCCGCATGGCTGGTCTACACTTCCTGCCGTTGTCGCTTGCGCTGTGCTTCAAGCAATATCTCGCTGTGCTCGTCATCATTTGAGACAGATATAAACCCAGCCACACTCACTCCTCTCCACTCTGTCCTCTCAGTCCTCTCCACTCTGTTTAGTTAGGCATGCGTATTTGCTTGCTTAAGCCGAAGAAAGCTTTTTGCGGAGACAGGACCTCCAGAACTATGCTGACCCACACGAAAATTTCGGCGACATGCCCAACCCATTTTACGCAATCAATGCATTTCTTCTTAAATATGCTACGTAGTCTTCGTTATCATAATCCAAGCAAGAATAGCTAAATAGGGGCAGTGAAATACAGTGATAAGATAGAGGTGAGCGGCAAAATATAATAGGGAACAGCAGATACTAAAATTTACCCCAAAAAGGTGATGATGGCTTTTGAAGGCTACATTTATTCTCGATTATGCTAACAGTCTGCATGTATACGTAGAAAGAATTAAACAAATGAAGTTATTTGGCACCACTTCTAGCGATTGTGCCAAAATATTCTTACCTGGGGCGCTATTTAAGAAGGCCCAAATTTCACCTACTCCCGAGTTTCCAGCGGCTTGGGTTATGAAAGCAGAGATACTGGAACATGCGATACACCTTGAGCAAAACCACCGAAATCGCCCGCAGCACGCCTTGCATATTCAGCACGCTGTGCTAGGGCCGCTTCCGTCGATAAAGTACGACGTCTGCTACCTTACGCATGCAGCCTCCTCTGAAATCGCTCTCCAATACTCCTTCCTGAGCGTAAACTAGATAACCCCACTGATACTTTGAAATCCCCAGCGTGGCTGTTGGCCACGCCCGGTAATGGGCGGTCCGTTTTTCTCAGTGTTCTGTTCCTCCACTAAATTATGCTTGTAACGTGGCCCGAGGGCAGTCCCAGTGCAGCTCTGCGCAAGCGCAAACCAAGAAATCAAACGAGTCCACTGTACCGAATGAACGCGCCGTGCTCCCGACCATCAATTAGGGCACTTGTTTACGGCTTGCTTGAGTGTGCACGGCGGGCGCTTATCAGAAATCGTCCCCTGTCAATTGAAGAGTGCGTTTGAGAGTTGGCGGGTGTGGTTTAAGCGTTGAAGGTGTGTCAGTAGTCATCGACTACGCTTTCATGGAGTATGAAGAAGGCTCCCATGGGAAAATCGTTTCGTTTTTGCCTCTATTGTCGTCTTGTACAATAGTGAACTCAAGTTTGGACCGTAAACCCCAGCGACTGTGGCACCGTTGGCTGATGGTGGCCTTGGGACTTCATTTTTGTTTTGTGCTAAGATCTTGTCACCTGCTAGCGGGCATCAATGACGACTTTGTGGCTACACCGGTACGCCCACACAAAGTGGGTGCCATGGGTGGATGTGGCTTCGGTTGTTACACCGCGTACCCCGAAGGGACTGGATGTGTTTGACTGACAATAGAACTCGGAGGAAAGTCGGCCATGGTTTTGCACGGCCAATTTGAACTCGGGACGCTCGTGGTGGCCGCTACTGCGGTGTACTTTATATTTATGGTCTCTGTAGCGTACATATTTCTGCCCCGACAGCTCTTATAGAAGCGTTGGTGGCGGCCGCACCATCTACCGTCACCAGTCGACTGTCAGCGGGTGTGTGCGCAATATAATCAGTGGAGACGTGTTTTGCAGACCTCGCCTTCCTTTAGGTGGTTTGGCGGACATAGCTTCCGCCGGTTCCGACCGCACGTCTATCCGTCTGCAGCCGGAGCGTGCGCTTCAGTTATTGTCTGCTCGCAAAGCAGTTTCGAACGAAGCGTTGCATGACCGCGTGTTTTGTTTATCATCAGAGCGGGCGGACAGTCTCCCTCGAGGAGTTGCGTAGCGGGCATTTCTTGTGAAAACGTTACTGACAGGATAGCTTATACGTATTACATATGCTGTCAAGGAGACAGTCGACGCACCGATAGTCGATTGAGGTGGTATATTCGCTGGGGTGAAGCCGATAGGAACGCATGTCCGAGCGTTGAGATAACCTAGCTCGTTTCACGCGCATGCACATTATGGGGTTCATCTTCTTCCCCTGGCACGTCTTTGGTGAATATCCCCGTGTCTGGATTGAACATAATCATGCCTTCCTCTTCCGCATGGTCGATGCTGGTACGGCAAATACCCCGATAGCTTTATCGGCTGTTGCATCTTTTTATTATGCTCTCTACAAAACAATTACGGTGCGTGCCTATTGTGAGAGTCGATCTTAACACGTTTCAATGGGTTTTGTTCACCGTCAACGTAGTGTGGTAGGAAGCAGAGCATGGAAAGCGAGTAAAGAGGAGAAATAAGAATTAAAGCAACTGCTTGACGCCAGAGGTAGTGTAAGCGGGAGTGGAAAGGGCGCGAAGGAAGAGAGGGTTGTGAGGAGATTGAACTCTACGAAAAAAAAAAAACCTACTGCAGAGAGCTTCTTCGAACAAGAACGGTGAAGAACAGAATAAAATAAAGCAAACAAACCTGAAAAGTCATTTTTCTGGTTGCTATTTCAGCCTTCGTAACACATGGCCACTTAATGGATGGGCCCGGAATTTGGACCTTTGTGGAACTGACGTGCCCGGTTCGCATAATTCGTAACACTGTGTATTCGAACAGTAACCGTTGTAGAATAGTGCGTGCAGCGTGAAGCCTGAACGTGATGTCACGGGAGTAGGACAGGTGCACACCACCCTCACAGAACCCCAATTCTAGGGAGGCTGTGGCGTGTTCCAGTCTGCTTGCACACACACTAAGACGAACAAATGAAAGGGAACAAACTGACGCAAACGCGCAATAGCAGAAAAAAAGCCGTTTAAAGAAATCCGTGCCAGAACAAAAAGAAACGAAAGCCAGGGAAAATGCACAAGTGCAATAAATTAAAAAAGAAGTTGCGGTTACGTCTCACCAGGGTTTCGCGTTAAAAGCACGTAAGCAGACTGGACCGCGCCGAAGAAATTTTGTGTCGAAAATCGAAGAGTTTCGGTAACGCAATACGAGCAGCAACTGTTTTGAATGTGGCGCGCTTTCATCCCCCCATTTCTTTTTTTTTGCCAGTCGGCCATAGTCACGTGATTGCACTGTGTGCCACAAACGGCGGAAACTACTTTTTAGGAGGAAAAATTCCAAACAAGAAGATTATATGAACGCGTGAAATAAACAATAAAATGGACTTTGTAGTTAAATACAGATTAATAAAGTAAAAGTACAATAAAATGAAGTAATTGGATTGGCGTGCCCCCAGTAGCCACGAGTGCATCAGTGAAACGAGAGAAACCACTAAAGGAAGCGCCACGCCCTAGTCGCGTATCCTTGGAGCGCGCTGACCTGGACCGATTACGTCACCTCAACAATCAGCAAATAGCATGAATCGCATTTTTAATGCGTTTTAACCCTGCCTCGAAATATTATCATGAGCCAATTATTATCACCACAGCTCCGCCTTGCCCGAGTTTCGCTGAAACTCGGGCCTTCTGGAATAGCACCCCTAGGTGGGAAACTTTGGTGGAGTACCCGAGGTTACAAAGGACTGGCATTTTGAACATTTCTAGTTTAGGAGATGACGTAGCTCCAAAAAAATGCGTAGTTATCGTCTGTAATTGCATATTCGGTGTACGCGAGCATTGCCATATTTGGGAACATGTGAACCCAGCAATGTTTGTCAGAAAAGACATGATCTTTACTGGAATGCAAAGAAAATAAGTGCACAACCCCTGAACGGTTCTAGGTGCACGCGGACGCCTACATTTGTTTTTGTTAATCGTTACGGGCCAAGATACCCGAAGCAAAAATATTAAGATAATACTGGAGAAAACATACCCCGTTGTTCAGTGTTATTTGAGAGTAGTGAGTATTGAGTAGTGAGCCAGCAAGTCCGAGGAATCGCATGCCGCCGAGTCGCGGCAAACAAACAAACAAACAAAAAGAACAGGACACATCAATAAGCCTCGTGGAACACAGGAGGGAGCACTTGGTGGTTTGGTTTCTATTACAGGCATACACACTGGGTGCAGGAAACATTCCGGCTGAAGCGACACTACCAACTCACATTATCCCTTAATATACCACACCTTGCTGAAGTAGTTGTTGCTTTTTCATGTGAAATACTAATTTGCTAACTTTCACGCGCGGTTTGTGTTTTGGGTCTCAAGGAGCGTTCGAACTATTTTCTTTCGCCGGTTTCCTTAAAAAATTTTAATACGCACCAGAAGGAGCAATGGGCACCCAATTCAACTTTTTCTTTTGTTAAGGTCGAGTGGCCACTGCAAAACATTCAGCAGTACAGAAAGCTGGGAAATGTAGTGCAAGTAGCCATTTCCAAGATGAGATTGCTGCAACTAAGAGGTGCTTAAGCGCTGGCGATGTATCGCTTCAATGCGCAACCCCAACGACAAAAGAGAACCGTATACACATCACAGGAGCCTATTGACTGGTGCGTGGTTGGCTAATAATTGCCTACACCAGCCGCAGGCAAGTGTTTTTGTACATAGCTGGAGATAACATGCAAGTATCCTGTGGTTGATGTCCATCACGGAGGGCTTTTTGTTAGCTAGGTGATTTTTCGTCATGAGGCGGTGTGTTGGCCAAAAGAGAAGCGGCACACTTATAGCACGGGTCTTCCTTTGGCAGAATGTAATGGAGCCTTGCTGGCAAGTTGATGAGGACGAAACAGCGCCGCTGTGGAGAGGCTGAATAACGTGTCGTCATCTCTGATGTTGTAGGTCGTGAAAAGAAGGAGGGACAGAGAAAACCTGCGTGCACCGGCCTGGTTTCCATGGCGTCATTGATCCGAAGACAAAGGCACGCGTTGCGGGCTGTGGGGAAAAAAAGTGTCGTCCGCTAATGAGACCACGATGCAGCGAGAAGCAGTTTCGAAAGCGCTTTAATGCACCACAGCGGGTGTAGTTCAACGGCTAGTCAATCTAAAAGCGAACGCGGGAAGTCGACGGTAGTTGCTCAGCCCGTTCCACCCACAAGTGAAACCAGGGCGGCTGCGTCCAGGGCGGCTCAGGGAAATCTTTTGGGTTGAGTACACCGCTGGCTCATATATGCTCCCTTTGAACAGGTAACGGAAAAATAACGGGTGAAAAAAAACGCAGGTTCAAAGCTTGTAAACGACCAAAAATATCACACTAGGGACTGAAGCGCTCAATACGCCTCAGCAAGTGTTTCGAACGCCTCATTTACTGTAAAACCGCTACACAGTGGAAATATTTTCCCCCTAAGAAGGAAGTTACCTCCAAACAAAAAAAAAAATAGCGCCTGGCACCATATACATAATCCCATGGCAACGCCTGTTGCCGTCATTGTTTTGTTTATATTATTGACCTTCTCTACCATGGCGGGGCTAGAGAAGGAATAAATCAGTCACCTGTCGAGGCAAGACATCGGTAGCATTATCCCTCTCCTTATTAGGTCTCTTGAAGCTAATGTTTTACGTCTGTATATTTTGCCCAATTTTTGCTTGTGTTTCCAAGGTGATATGCAGTTCCCCACGTTGATATGGTGAGTGTGTTTTCTCTCCAGTTACTGTTCATCCCTGGCAAGCGTCAAATTTGGTTGTAGGCGTGAAAACGTAGATTTTCACTCCACTTCCAGGGAATGCACGTATATCTCACGTGAAGCGGTTGTTTTACCGCCCAAACATGAACACCCTTTCCACAAAACAACGAAAATAAAAAAAAATGCAACAACTGAAGCCACGTGTAAGCGGAATATGCCGTTCTCCGCAGGCGGTGTAGTATGTGGAGCTAAAATATGTTGCTCTTCGCAAATCACTTTCTTATTCTTCATTTTATTTCGCGGCTACCTCGACCCCTAATGAGGTTTGCTTGAATCGTGTCATTGTTAAGTATTCCGTCTACTACGTCCACCTACCCTGTACTTTTTCCTTGTGAATATGCTCAATGCTCATCTTTCACCAGAGTCCCTAATGAGCTCACGAAGTCCCAGCGAGCTACAGCACCAAACGCTCAAGGCAGAAGGCGTGATTTACAACTCACCTGGGTGGTTATCTTTGCTGGAGGCTACAAATGTTTGCTGTCAGTATGTAGGAAACACAATGGCCGTTCCAATAAGGTCTCGAAGAAAAATGATTTAATATACGTCTCGAAATGTAATGATACACACAAGTGGGCCGGTTCCGAAGCGTGAAGCGCAGGAGTTGAAAGTGCACAAACAATGGACAAAATAAAATGGTACGCAATACACTCCTATACTCGCAAGTGTGGCTGTTGTTCCTTGTAATCTTGATGTGGTTCACTTCCCCTTGTGAATCATGATGGATATGTTCTGGTGTATGCCGCAACAGAAATGGTTTGATGTTTTTTTTAGAGGCGAAGCCCCTTAGGGGCTCGGTCTGCCGGCCTC
Source organism: Haemaphysalis longicornis (assembly GCA_013339765.2). Classification (NCBI taxonomy): domain Eukaryota; kingdom Metazoa; phylum Arthropoda; class Arachnida; order Ixodida; family Ixodidae; genus Haemaphysalis; species Haemaphysalis longicornis. The sequence continues at coordinate 121,363,109 of CM023449.1, forward strand.
TCATGTTATCGTCGTAACCGTCGTCTCACGTAGTCACGCTACCGAAACACCGGGGCACTCGTTTCCGCCTCGTGCTAGAACTTAACGACTACTAAAAAAACACCAGCCCACTCGTTTACGCCTTGCACTGGAGTGCTTCGTAACGCGTACTAAAAAACACAGGGTGACTCGTTTACGTCTCTCGCTAGAACGCTTCGTGCTCCAAGGAAACGAGACCTTCACAGCAAAGCCGTGTACCTGTACTCCCCAACGGTTTCTTCTTCGTTGGGAAAAGCGCCAATGGGCCAAGAACGCACTTCTACACTGCATGCTTCGCCCCCTCCTCAGGTTTCACGTTAGTGGAGATGGCCAGAATTTTTTTAAATGCAGAGCATTTCTTAGCCTCGCCTGTTCCTGCGTCAGACGGTGTCAACAGTTTCGCGTCCGCAGCAGGTGCGCCTCTCCTTCCCTCCTCTCTCTCAACAGCAGCTGGCGCGCGCATGCGTCGTAATCAGCCCGTTCGCTCCGCCGCGGTCTCGGCCTAACAGGTGCGTGATAGCAGCGCGGTGGTCGTGGAAGGGCGCGCGCTGCTTGCGCATGCGCGCTCTCCCCCCCGTACTGCTCTCCCTCTACTGCGCGCGCTGCAAATATAGCGGCTAGCGTTCGCTCGTGTTTCAGTCACTGCATTGCTGATTCCTTCCTTGGTTGACGCTCGTGCCACGTTTACTCGTGTCTGCTACTCCAGCATCACGGAAGAAGCGATGGAAGCAACACTGCCTTCAATCAGTACTGAGGCCCCAATGCTCTGCATTTACTCGTGTTCCCCTCGCGGGAAGGCGCGGGAATTTTTTTATTACTAAACTTCCGCTATTCTGGATGTTACATGCATTTTATTCAGCAGTCACGCTACTGAATTTTAGTTGATCCAGAAACTGCAGTTTTTGAGTCTACAAGCAACGTAGAATATGATTGTAGTTTTGGTCGCTTGCATGCGCGGAATTGTAAAGAAGTGTGTTTGAGGTGTGTTTGCAGAAAATACATTCTTGGCCATGCAAATTACGCTGTTTATGCCCTTCATTTTTTAAGGTATACATATTAAGTTATACCGACCTCTAAACCGAGGTACTCTTGACCTGGTATTGTCACAAAACACGTGATATGAAGCCCGCGAAATAGCAAAAATATTAGAAAGAGCTCCCCGCACCTTACAAACTATCTGTTTAAAAACACGAAATTTCATCGTGGCTCAAACGCCAAAGCTCAGAATAGCTGTTGTGATAACAAAACCGATTTGCAAGTTTGAAGACAGTGCGTATACTTAGTCTAGTCTTCGTGATCTTCTCTTCACAAATTATTCCTACCACTTGTCATTTATCCTGCCTGCTTTTTTCACATGCTGTTTGAGCTGAGCGTCCGATGGGGCCACTGTTTATGCCTGCAACGTACGGTAAGGAGAAGCTTGTGAGCACCGTACATGCACATACATAGAGGTGCAACCTCAGGGTTTCCTAGTTTCCTATTTTGCTCTTCCTCCTGATGGACGTTCCTCAGAATTGAATGCTAGTTACTTTGATGTTAACTCTGGTACCTAGCACAAACAGGGTTCCTCGACTCGGGTGATCATGATTTCGTCCGACTGGACGTGGTGAACAACTATAACGCACAGTTAAGGAGGGCCGTCAAAAAGTTCATATTTTGTAAAAGATGTGGACGCTCCACAATAGGGCATAGAGAAATTGTAGGAATAAACTTTGATTTACGACCATTGTTGTGGTATTTAGGGCACTCGCGGCGTAGCAGGCGTCCCTAGTTTGTGATGACGTGGCTTCGTCTGGCGATCCTGCTTTCTCCATTAGCGTGCAGTCCGTCCCAGGGTCCGAAACTCGGGCGAGCTACGCCCTGCTGGCCCGGAGGTGTGGGTTGGGGGGTAGGTCTGACGTTTATTGGCACTCCCGTACCCGATGGTGCAGGTTGTATGGCAAGGTATAGCAAGTACCGGGGGCGGAGCACTATGTGGGTAGAAGTTACAAATAACGGTGCAAACATTGTGGCTGACCAGCATTTGCAAGCCAAATTTCCAAATTTCCGACCAATATTCTTGCTCTCCAGGCACTCACCCTCCAACCAGTTTGCCTGAGTTGTAAGAAAAGAACGCCAGGCCCACCACCGCAATCTTCGCTGGTCTGCCAGTGTATCTGCTGTGGGAGGTTACCTGCACTACTCAGGCCTTGAGCCTTTTGTAAAAGCGACACAAAGAGCAGAGGAGAACGACCTATTGCGAAAGGAGAAAAGCGAAATATTGTAGCGCAACCCGTGGCGTTTCTGTACGAAAATTTGTGAGCAAAACATCAGGAGCTACTGGTGCGTCGTGCACAAAATCTGGAGCTCAATCAAGTGACCAGAAAGTTTTAAATACATATTTAAACTCCAGCTGTGCACTTAACTAAAAACGGGGATAGGGGATACGTATTGCATATAATACTTTGCTATGGTCTATGGAAGAATTGGGGGATACTAAATTCTACTTCGTATAGGTGTTTTGTTGCTGCATCAATGTTGTTTTAGTTGAGCTAAAAGTCATGGTGAGCTTTCCAAGCAGGTCGTTACAAAAACAACGGTGTAATTAGGTAGAAAAATTTGTAATTACAAAGAAGGTACCTCACTCATCGCATTATTCTAGTCTAGATAAATTAAAGTAATACAATCACATGATAAGTAACACTCGTTTTTTGGCCGAAGAAAGGGGGCATTTTACGTTATTGCAATACCCACCAATAGGTGCAACTTTGGAGACGCTGCTTCGAACAAAACTCATAGCCTTTGAAAAGGTTCTGTAAAAACACAATTCATTATTTATTTATGTCTTCTGGTAGCCTTTCTCCCTACTGAGTTTGTAAGTGCTGTGTAATGCAAGCATTTGGCATGTCCCTCATCAACAGATTGGTATTACCTTGCTTTTCATGTCAGCTATAGATAAGCTAAGCAGCTGTTTTTGGGATGTCGCCGATAGAAACGCCCCATGACTTCAAGAGTGAGGTTTCGACGTCTGTGCGCAAAAGTGTGGCACGATGGCCACTAAACAATCTTATGAGCGCCCGCCCCTACTTCTGCACGAGTCTCCTGTACTTTCACCTGCTTGCCACTCCGGGAAAACATAAATATATAGGAACCAGAACCCAATTCTTGTAGAGTATTTTTGCGCGAAAAGAACCACTCTCCACTTTTGCAGCAGATATTTTGGTATTTTTTTCCGTACAAAGCTTGTTCTTGATAATTTTATGAAAACAAAAAATACTGCTATATAGTCCCGGGTTTGGGGAGAAAAAAGAAAGTTAAACTAAGCCGACGCGAGTGGCTTTAGGACGTGAGCTACCAAAATACTTCGCCAGGGTGCCAGGTCTCTCTCTTCTCCGGTGATGCGAGCCAGTGAGGATGAGAAAAAGGAAGGAAAAAATGGTCTGATGAATGAGTTGGAAGTCATGGCTCTAGTCAAAACAGCCCCAAAAACCAGCTGCCTATTCGAAAAGCCAGCACTCGGGAATGACTGTGCAGTGCTGCGATGGCCTTTTAATGGATGTAGTTTTTTGTGGCGTATGAAGGCTCTCCCTTTGCGCTTGCCGGGTAAGGCAGGTATTTGCGTGGGGTAGCAGATGAGTGGAAAAAGAAATAGTTTGCTTATCGCTGAATAACCATCGCCGAGTCTGGCGCCTATGCATAAGGGCTTGCCCCGCAAGCGTGGGCTGTGACATAAGCAGACAGCCGTGAAGGACAGGAGCACGCCCTGCCTGCTCAGATTTGTCGAGATTTAGTACTTTTTCTCCAGGTAGTTACGTGAACACTCACAACTCAAAACACGCCCCCGGTCTCCTGCTGTGACCATGTAATCTTGGACATAATATCACGAAAAATTTGCAGTGAACACTCTCTTCTTTGTTATTATTGGGAATATTTCAAATAATATGGACATGTTTTGGGGCTTTTATGCCTGCACTGCTGCCATGACCTGCCTTATACTCCGCCTCGAAGACCATGAGCCTGCGCTGGCACGCGCAAAATAAAAAATTCGCTGACCAGAGAAACGCTATGGGGCAAAGTCAAAGTACAGCCATGTCAAATGAAACGCAACCACGAAGATATGAAACACAATACCAAATGGCACTATTTTTCCGTGCGAGTGAAAATGACGCGTGGCTTAGTTACAAACACTAAGTCGTAATGTGGAATTCAAAATATGCCAATACGAGTCATTATTGCATCGTCAACCAACAGTATTTTCTAAGTTTCTTGTTGTGGTTCATTTTTTGGGTTCGTATTTTCTTTCTCAGTGATAATACATGCTTCAGAGTGCGATTTCAGCATTTATTTGTTGGAACGTACAAACCCCCACGCGCGCAAAGCAGCCGCTAGATAGAGAGATCTGAATGGAAGCTACAATCACCCTCTGTGGGGTGGACGTATTTCTGTGCGATCTGTTTTACTGCATTGCTCAACGAATTCTGGAGGAATTAAATGCGCGTGCACACCTATGTAGGTGTGGCATATCTTAAGCCGAAATGCAAATATACGTCGTGGTGCGCTACCAGCATGCCCTGTGTAGGTCCGCACTCACAGTAAAGTGACCCATTCATCATCATCATAAGCCTTGTCTGTGTTCACTTGAAGGCGAAAGCTCTCCCATTAGAAGGCAGCAAACACCCCGCTCGGTAAGCGCATTTGAATTTTGATATTGCTTAGTTCCCGGGTGCTACCTTTGTACTTCCGTATATATATTTGGGTGCCCAACTGCTGAACAGAAATAAGTGCAATGGCTGAAAGATGAGCTTTTATTATGGGCGTCTTCAAAACCAATTGGGCCTTGAACAGCATGCCATCGAAACCCTGCTGTTCACTGCTTACTCCGCCCACGCACGTCCTTACTCTGTATGAGTCGGGCCCGAGGCGTTTGTTCCCCATCATTTTCAGCGGCGCGTTTTTTTTTTTGGCGTGAGAACGGAACTCATTAGTGTCGTGTTTTCGTGATCACAGGCGCGCCAGTGGCTTTGGCGTCTCTTCACGTAACAAGTTTGTCAGCGATGTGGGGACGGTGTGGTGTCCTGAAAGAAGAGCAGCGATAGAGGCAGCCTCTAGCCGTCACCGTATACTGGCTCATCGCACCGTCACGAAGGGAGCAGACAGGGTGGCTAACATGCGAGAAAAATTTGAAACCTGACCACCATGCTCATATTATGCCCACATCCGTGCGTTGCTACTCTTCCTTCAAGCATTCTTCTTCCTTCCTGATTGCTCCCGATGCGGCGAGATGAAAATACTTTGACAATGCACGAAATGAATCAGTGCGCCTATAATCGTGGCTACAATATTTTCCTACAGATGGCATACGCCCACATAGAGATGAATGCATATATAGTAATAAGAAAAAAGGACTGCGCACGATACTACTAACAAAAACAAAAAAAAAGCCGTGCTTCCTTCTAAGTACTGCGACTTATTGGATTGGTGAGTTGCAGCAGTAATTCCGGAATGAAATTGTTGGAGTATTCTAATAGCCTCAATAGTTTACTCGCACGACCAATACTCCGGTATTTTATGTGATACTGCAGGAAAGCGCGAATTTTCAATCGGGACAACAATAATATTATAGCGAACAACTACCGCGACACGGTGGAGTGTTTCGTATTTCAATTACGTTTTTGAAAGATGCTTTAAAGTCCATGTTCCGCTGACCCGTGCAGAAAAGAAATATTCAGAGTAGAAGAAAAAAACGTATACCGACTGACTTCTAAGGGGGAGAATACTACGAAAAAGAAAAACTACTTCCTAAGTTACAAATACATCAGGAAGGAAAAAAAATAGTCAAAAGAGGCACAAATCATGGCTGTGAGTGGAAGCGTGTCACTTCAGTTGAAAGGAGTTGTATTAGGTGTAGATGGAAGCACAAAACTATCAGCACAATAAATCAAAGGCTGTCAAGAAACGAGAAAGTATAAGGTGGCAAAAAGCGGAAGAATTTGTTGAGGAAGTACACGCCACGAGACCGTCATTTGAGATGTAGAGACCTCAACCACGGGTGAGGCGGAAAGCAAAAATGGAAGCGAGGCTTTAGAAAAGAGCAGTGTAAAAACAAAAAAAAGGATCGGGTGATATACGTTGTATCCCGAAAGGAAAGTAATTTGGAGCACTGGACTGCAATTCAGTTTGACGTCGAGGCAATACAACCAGACAGACATATGACGAAAAATTGTTTATTTTGGTTTTAACGAGGTAAGTACTCGAGTATTGAAACTTAAAAATAATCTTTTGCCATCAGAATAGGTTTTCAACCTCACGGAGCAGAACCATAAAAAAACTGAAAGCATAAAGCCGCGTTTCTTTGCCCATGGCGACACCTTCTGCACTACATATAAGAATAAGGAAACTTAGTTATGCATTGATAAACATATCAACGTCGAGATATGTAGAACAACTAAAACATACGTTTTTAAACAAATTCTCAACCTCCGCGAAACCGACGCAGACTTCTATAACCTATGCAGAAACAGTATTCTAAAGCAGGATAATTCCTAATGACGAGCAGTTAGCATGGAAATTGCATTCTGTTCCTGTGCGTGTGCATATATATCTGGGATTGCTCATTTTGTGGCGCACAAAGGAATTGCGACGCATAACCATGGCAACCTTGCCGTATCACTGCCAAGTGATGGGAAACGTTTCTCCGTCTCTTAATCCTGCTAAAGTGATTTCAAGGCGGAAGTCTCACGAAACTTACTAAAAAAGTTTTTAGACGCGACGCATCTCTTGCTCTCGGGCTTGTCCCTCCTGCGTCGTCACGGTCCGTCCGTCCGCAGCCCTCCTCCGTTCTTCTCCCCCCCCCCCCCCCCAGCTCTGTGCAACACTCTCACTCCGGCTCATTAGCATACCACAGCTTGCGCGCTTGTTTGGATGCGTTAACAACTGCTCCGGCGCGCACACGTGCGCGCCTGCGAGCCTCTCCTCCGCTTTCTCCTCTCCTTCAGGCGCTGTGAATATAAACCGGGTAGCGCGCTGCGGTGGTTCAGTCAGCGATCGCTCTCGTTCGACTCCGCGTGACTTGCTTGACGACTACCTGATTGGCTTGATTCTTCACATGAAGACGTGATGGAAGCGATGGTCCCTTCAGCGAGTGGGCTGACACAATCCAATACCAGCGTCAGCGAAAACGCTCAAGGCAACGTTACGACCACCGAATACAAGGCTGCGAAGCGACTGGCACGTGATGCCGAACGCAACAGGTTAAAATGAGCGGCCGATTTAGAGCTGTTTCACCCGATTTAGAGAATCTACCCAATGGAAACGCCAATTGAACCCCCCGATGCGTCGCATCACATCAAGGTTTGCTCGCGGGAAGATGGGCGTAATTTTTGCTGCTACGTCGGGTTTGCATCTCTTTGCTCGCTTTCCTTTCTTTGTGGCGCAAATTATATCCGCCGGCTTCTCTACTGCTACACGGCGTACGAGTTTCTATTTTCGCTTTTGTATTTTTTGTATTACGCGTGAATTGTATTAGGAAGCCGACTGCCACATGCCACGGCTTCCCTGCAACCAAGGTTCTGCGCACCTGGTGTGGACCCGATTTGTTCAAGCCCAATCACCTTCAGGTGCCACATGCCACACACTACTCAATGATTATGTTTGCGTGTGATATTTTTGCGAATTTGGGCAAGCGGGTACATTCCCCCATAATGCTCCTCATTCTCACCCAACTCCCAAGTCTGTATATGCAAGGAAAAAGGAACAATGAAAACAACTGTTTTTTTCTATACACAGTGACGTTCCGAGACAAAATTGTTTCTTCACAACTTGGCTGATACTGTGCAGATCATGGTTGAAATCACATCTGCTTACTCATGTGTTTAATTGTTACTCTATATAGTGGCGGCGATTTTCCTTGCCGGAGAACAACAGCTACAACAATGACAATGCTCTTCCGCAGAATGTGAATTGAAATATTTCGCTTTAAAGATCGGTAAAACGAGTCCCAAAAGTCGTACTCTGACAAGTTACGACATCATGGTGTTAAGGAAGCCTCATATACTCCCCTATGATTAGGTGTATGGGTTGAAACATGCTAGACACCATTACGTCAGGTGCGTTGTTCGTGCATATTACGAAGACCCTTTTAGTTTGGACTCAGTTGCACCACAGCATAACCTCTTTCATGACTGAAAAAGCGCTAGTTAAACACGAACACGAATGAAGAGACACAGGACGAAGCGCACTAGCAACTGAATTTTATTCTGAAAAACGAGCATATATACAGGTAACACGAACATGAATTTGCATCATCAGCAAAACGCTGATAGCACCGATACATTTGGAAAATAAATATGAACGAAAGAAATGTTTATATCAGAAAGCAGCATCTAATAACCAAATATTCACGCAGGCCCCTGTAGTGGAAACTCGAAAACCCAATCATACTTCCTCCAAAATCACAAACTCGATATCGAATAGCTCCACAGATGGCTCGCTGACACAGGAAGTTGCTTTCTTTCTAATACGAAAAGCTTTTATGATCTCTCTTGTGGATCGCTTTGCGTGCTTATCAATGATGGCCGTGTTATCTAGTTTAGGTTTAGACGTTCTGATTCTGAAACCAAATCTTGATTCCACAGCCGTCTTGACAAGCACGCAAAGCGATCCACAAGGAAGATCATCAAAGCTTTTCGCATTACAAAAGGAGGGACTTCTTGTTTCATCTAACCATCTGTACAGTCATCTGATATCGAGTTTTCGTTTTAGGTACGGAGAAGCTTAGGACCGCACAATGTCCGTCCACGTCCCCGCGAATAGCATTTACAATCGCAAGAATCAGTACAGGGCACCGCAGATTCGAGCCCGTTTCTGTAGACCAGACTAGAGGTAGTGTTGGTCATCTTACCCATTGGGCTATGAACGTGACTTAGGGGTTGACGTTGGAACCGAGAGTCCAACGCTTGTAAGGTGCGGAGTACCTTAGGACTTCCAAATTTCCGTCTGCATCCATCCGTGCGCACAGCAACACTAGGCGAAAATCAAGCGAAATTTGATTTGAGCCGTGAGTTGCAGCAAAGTGCAACTCACAGCCCAAATTAAAGTACGGTTGGGGCACAAATGGAATGTCATTTCGAGTCCCGTACTCCGTTCCCTCACCATCATCAATGAAGTGAAGATGCTGCCTTTTTTGGAGGGGGTTTGATTGGGTTTTCTAGTTTCCACTAGACGTGCCTGCGTGAACATTTAGCTCTTAGTGGCTGCTTTCTGAAAAATATATTATTTCGTTCGTATGTATTTTCCAACTGTACCGATGCTATCCACGTTTTGGTGGTGACGCAGATTGATGTTCTTCTTCCTTGTATATATGTTCGTTTTTTCAACATAAAATTCAGTTGCTAGTGCGCTTCGGCATCTGTCTCCTAATTCTTCTTCGTGTTTAACCAGAGCTTTTTCAATTCTGAACGTATACCAACAAGCCCAACTGGCAGTTCTTATAAACTTTTTGATACTGGGGTGGCTCATTAATTACTACTTTCCGGGCTTCATTCGAACACCTTGTTCAATAATTTCCAGTAACGTATTTTTATTTCTCATCACGAGTATGAGTGGTTTGCTTTGTATACGTGTACTTAAGGGTCCCTTATAAAACGCTGCCATTTCTTTTGCCCACAACAGACTTTAGGCACTCTATATCGGCTTCTTGCTCAAACAATATGTTTGCATTTTTGGAGTTACTCATATCATGAAAAGAACGGAAGATTTGCATGCCCCGCAGAAAGATGTCGCGTGTATATTATAACACTGCAGATTGTTAACCTGTTTTAGCAAAGAAGCTTACGTCGTATTTGGTTAAAGAGAATGGTCCTTTGGCCTTGGCCGAGAGAAGCGGTTTCACCGCACTAATTGCATCCTCCTGGATGATCCCCTGTTAACGCACAGCTGGTCGGGCAAAGGGCACGCTGAGAGTCATGAGGGTGCTGCTGCTGCACAGGTTTTTTATAATCGTTTGATCAGCTGCTATACACATTCCTGACCAAGAGGCCTTCATGGTGTACCTCATCGTGCATTGTCGTCGCCTGTATCACGATCGATTTTGTCGTACCTGAGGTATGTTTCCTCGTTCGTCGTGTGCTTGGTTGTAGCCAGAGGGCCGGCAGCTAGTAGCAGCGTTGCTCTGCCATGAATGTGTCTATATGCTTTTCTGTCAATATTGATATTATTGCAATAAGATCGGTAAAGTGTGAAAAGGTATTTAGAGACCCATCTCAAGCACGGTCCCGTGCAAAAAGATAACTGTATCTTCACAATGCCCACACATCTAGGACCAGCATGATCGTTTGATAGTGCTGTTTTGGATGCTTCGAAAGAGTTTGAGCGTAGTCCTTAGCACCCATTATTAACACTTAACGTGCGATAAAGAAAACATTACAATTCAATTGAAGCGGCTACAAGTTCCCACTTGTTGGCACATTGCAAACAGTGTGGTTGCACACCCCATTTTGCCGACAGTTCGATTTTGTTCACCCATAGGAACCACACTGCCAGGGAGCTTGTCGAGGCAGCGCAGATTGTTAATCGGTTGACGGATTGTGTCAGCCAGCCTTCTGTTCTTTTACAGGAAAAGAGATTTTTATGTGGGCATAGGTTGAAATGTAATTTTTATATTCTGTACCGCCGTTGTCAGAAGCTAGGGTGTTTGTTTTCGCTCTTTTCTTTTGGCGCGTACTCTGTGAAGATGCGAGATTTGTATATAATTTTGTGCGTTTTTTTAATAAATCAGTTGAAAGTCAGCGCGTGTTTGTCTTTCTCCCTTTTCGTGTTTTCGTCCAGTTCGTGATGTTACACGCCATGGTATAGAACCAAATAGCCCAACCTACAACACTGGTGCAGAATATGAAAACACTTGACGAAGTGTGTAGACGCCTTCCTTTACCTGCACCTTCGGTATATTCTTTCCTCTTCTATAAATAATAGGCTCGCATTTAGTTTGATAAAAATAAGTTAACGTTTAGGGCATTTTTATTGCAGCGCTAACTCTAGTGCAGTCGTCGTAGTGAGAGTGATGATGTGTTGGTCAGGAAAGATTCAGGTGTATAAGCATGCTCGCTTTCCCTATAATCACAATAAAGAGATAGCGTCGCTACAAAGTTATGGTTGGCGCCAGAGGGGTTTACGCGTAGACATCGTTCTTTTGAAAATTCGTAGCTCAAAGCGGGTTCCTGATACATAGGTTTAATTTAAATTCATTTTTCCTTTCATATAAACGTACGAAAGAAACCGTTACCAAGTAAAATACACGGAAGTCCCATTTGTTACTTCAGTCGTACGCACAACTTTCCTTGTATCAACCAAGTATACGTCGCTAGTGTGTTAGTAAAGGTCCGCAGATTTTAAGCACAACAACGCCAGACCACATTGTCCGTCGTTGCACCTTTAGCAGCGCTGCTGATGAAGGCACAGGCATTTCGATGAAAATGAAAATGGCTGTCTCTCGTGGCGTGCGTAAAGGGTTCAAATGAAATTTTCTCATTCAGCAGCCGAGTGTTAGGCGCTCCGTAGATGCCTTTCAATCATGCCGCCTGTCACTTGCAGGAAATGAACAGACGCCTTTGAATAGACTTCCGAGAAAAATGGCCGGAGGTAGAAATGAGGAACAGAAAGAGGAACTTCCGCTTACATTGCAAGTGTGAAACCATGCGCCTCCTCAGCGCTGCTGTATATATGCAACAGTATTGACGTTTGCTTTTTTGTATTTAAATATCTTCGCTGTGCTTCTTTCGCTGCTCCAGCTATTGGCTCTAGTTCAAACGCTTGCCACTTTCAATAACCTGGAGTCGCTTCAAGTAAACACTCGCGACGGCTATGTGGATTTATATCGGTGGTAGTAGAGGAATAAAGCCCTAATTTTTTGCTTCTGTGTTGTTATTGTCGTTCGTCTTATTCTGGTGAGAGTTTCTTTGTTGTCGCTACACGTTAGCCAGATGACCTCAAATGTTCACAAAGAAAGCGCTGACAGAAAGCCATGAGACAAGTAGTCAGACTTTTCACGCTTCCTAGTGGAATATACAACACGACCCGACTAATAATATTTAAGGGAGGAGGTGCAATGAGACTTTGGCGATGCTGCCAGGGACGCTCCTTTTGACATCGCAGAATACGCTATGCATGGCTTATCTATGTGGCTCTTTGCCATACGTGGTGCTTGCACAGGCTCGCGGAAGTTTTCTACAGTACGTTAATGCTGTTTGAAACATGCAGCAATTAATGCCGTATGAAACTTCGACACAAACCTTGATTTATTATATTTTTAAATGTATTATTGGTAATAATATACGGTGCTGCTCGCGGTAAAATGCTTGGACTTGAGTTCAAGCAAATGCGAAGCCGAAATAATGGCCCACTTGCGAAATGCAATAGGTGATTTAGTTGTTATTTAACATTACCTGCATCCGCTCACTTGTAGATACTGTTACAAAACATTAGCAACAAGCGAGAGCCTGCTCCGACAACGGCTGCAGTGCCCTACAAAATTTTGACAAGGACAGCACCGATGTCCCCAAAGCTATATGGATAGAGTGAGCCGGTTTTTCTGCTTAGTGTGATTATCATTATCTTATTTTATTTATATAACTGCGCACGTGTAAAATAAGGACAGTGTACGTTTCCGTTTCTCTGGCGTTTGTGGGGCGCTGTCACGCGAAACACGTTTGTTTCTGTTTACGTCAACTCCGCAAAAAGAGGTGGACAGTGTTGTGGGGACGATTGCGAACGAATGGAAGTTTTCCCGTTTTAAAAGGGGTCGACAGAAACAAGTAAAGATGTTCCCATAGCCTCAACCGCATGTGTACCCGTACAAGAGTAATATAGCGTGTGGGTCTTCGTAGACTTTTGGCTCCGGGCAAAACAAACGATTTGAACAGCCAAACATGTTTTAGCAACTGTGCTTCACTATTCACTATAGGGAAGCAAAATTTCGCCCTGCAAGTACTTACAGGAAAAGAACAGTCACTAGGAAGAAGTTTGAATGCTGCGCCGTCATGTCTGGATGCAGTCATCTTAGGGTGCAATATTTCAAGAAACACACTTTCATATCGAGAACCTCGATAATGAACCTAGAACCGTCTAAATGAGTTTTAACAAGTTTGATATGATGTATCCAAGTCCTTTCCGAATGTACCATCCGGACAAAAAGAATTATGGCCGATTCGCGTAAAATGCAGGATAACGTAGTGAGGTTTGGCACCCCGCTGGCAACCACATAAGAACAAACAATCTTAATGTAATATTCGTGGCAGTGTGCACAACCAGTAACTTCTGTAAACTTGGGAATACCAAATAACCGAGGAGAAGGAACAAATTAGTCACGAACACAGTCAAACTCCTTAACCAACAACCGAACAACTGGATGACCATTTTGTTTCCAGTGTGCTTGAAACCCTACACGCCGATGGAACACTCACGTCATCAAAATATGCACAGTCTTGCTGGCATGGCGAAAAAAACGGGATAAAAGGGAACAAAGCAAACAAACAAATTAGAAATAACGGGGGAGCAGCAACAAGCCAAATCCAGAAATATTAGGTGGCAATCGTGCATGCACGCCCGCCCATCGAAAGATTGACATTACCCCTAACCCCCTTTTTCATATGTTTTGTTTTTATGTTCGCAATTCTGGAAGTGCGTGTCGGATAATAAATACGAAAACCGTCGGGCTTTATAATGTTTCTAAGACCCTGAAAGGCGTTCTGACAAGGCGAAAAGGGGTAAAACATGGCTGTAGTGCTATCAGTTATCTGCACGTTGCATACAGAAGTACCGATTTTGGACGTACGACCGGTGGTTTTCGCATCCTGTACCAGACACAATATTTAAAAGAATAACGCCGTTAAACAGGGAGTTAGTGCTTCTTTCGTCGGTTTTGTTTGGTTGGGGACGAAGGCGTGGAAGCGCAAATTTCTTTTGTGGTTAAGAAAGCATCGCCTTATTTTTTCAAGAATTTGGAACACTTAAGCAACTGGTACAGCCTCTCAACATAATCCATATGCTCTTTCTTAATCATTACGGTGTGGGCACGTTAGGAAACAAGTGGGTTTGCAACTATAATTTGTGCATACCACTCCGTTAATTACTATGAATACGAAGTTTAAGTTGGTGGTTGTAAGCTTCTTAAGGCTGTTAAAAGGTATTTTGAACAGCTATGTGTGGCTGTGGCGTTTTATTGTTGAAGATAATAAAAGCCAGGAGTCAACGCTTCAGTTTCGAAAGTGTGCCCAAATGCAAAGACGATGTACCCCTTTTCTCAAATACAATTAAAACAATGAAGATGTGCACATGGCCGATACTTTTAACGGTGAATATTTCACTGATTTCGAAATGTAAAAATTTTCATGTGACCAATTCAGCTCTAATCTTGCACTGGGATTCACGCTCGAATTTCTTGTAATCTTACTCATGTTGTTCACTTGGAAATCGTTTGCAATCTGCAGGATATCCGCGGGGTTTTGTTGTAGTGCCAAGCACATGTACAAAGATGTCGATCATCAACCTAATAAAAAGCTCACTGGTCAAGCCTGTGCAGTAGCGATTCATCAAGGAAAGACCCCGACCCAGCCAAGTCTCTCCGCTTGCTATAAAAGCAGAACAGGAGAAAATCTTCACAGCAGAAAATTCGCACAATCTCACCGGTTCTGCATTCCACCAAGTATATCATTATTTTGGGCCGCTCTCTTCACTTCACGTAGTCGCAGTGTCTGATCTCTCTGGAGAAAAGCTTCTTGGCTTCTCCCACAATAAGCCCAGACATTATGCGGCCGTATAACGCTGATTTCTTCCCCACTGATTTATTGTGTGAGACTTGCGGTGGGGGCGCGGGCTACGAGCACAGGCTGACCTCCCCACCCGCACGCGATGCATCTCGCAACGCAAGCGGTAGGGGAGAAAGTGTGGCTGGAGAACTAGAGTTCTCGCCCTACCGCCCATTGTTCAGTACGAAATTCACCGCTAAGGTTTGGTACACAGCTCAACCTGTACCCGCATCTTCAAAAAGTAGTGTAAAACTCCGGAAAGAATAATTGCACGACAATGCAATTACTATCCCAATACCAGGGATAAATCGGCAAACCAAAACATAAAGTATACAACAATAAAAACATGGCCCAAACATCGTGGCGTATTAACACTTGCCAAGCGTGAAGCCCCTGTATATTGCTCATGTTTATGCCAAGTTAAGCCCAGTCTACCATTCCTTCTCCTCCAATCCCATCCGTCGATTATGCAGATATGGCGGTATTGAGAGCAGATTCATAATTTCCACCAGTCGCAACAACCTAGAGGTGCGCGCCGCCCTATGCAGGGTCACCTGCGCTCCGCGAGCGCATCACCAGCCCCAAGCCCTTAATTAAAAATGATAAAGAAGGCATTATAACGACAATTATAAACTGCAATACCACCAGTGCTCCAAAGCTGTGTAAAGGAGCTGAAAAAGACGGTATAAGAAATGCCGAAACAGTACGCAGCGTTGCATAAAATTTTTGTAACCAGCACAAGGCACGGCGATATATCAGTGACGCCAACAGCGTTCATCGTTTTGGGGCCAAGCCTAGCTGCATTGCAGGAAGGCGCGCTGTGCGATTTATAGAGTCTGACGCGTTTCCAGAAAAGTCATACCACAAGAAGCTATGAGTGCACTTGCACAGTTGCACCACGTCGTTTTGGAAAAAAAATAAGCTCACCTCCCCTCGCGGGAACCCTGGTGTAATGCGACGCTGAAGGGGGTTCTATTGTGCGTTTCCGTTGGGTCGATTACTCGAATTGCGTGAGCAATCGTCGGGTAATGCGAGAGAGATAGAGAGAGAGCAAGCGTAGCGCCGACGACCGTCGACTGAGAGACCGGCCGAAGCGCGGCACTCCGCTTTTATGCGCAGCGCGCCCGAAGGAGAGGAGACCGCGGAGAGGGAGGGGGATGCACATGCGCACAGCATGCTTGCGCCGCGCGCAGCGCCGCCCACCGGTGGAGTGAGAGTGCGCTGCGCCACGCGCCCGCAGATGTTGGGCGAGAGTGTTCGCTATCGGAGAGAGGAGAGGGTGATGAGCGGAGGAGAGACGCAGCAGTGCAGACGCGGACGCCGACGACGACGGACGCAGGACAAGGCCGCCGGAAGAGATGCTCCTCTCAGCGTCGCATCTAATAATGGTCGTCGCTTGGGATAATAGAGCTTAAGGTTGTCATCTCTTCAATTGTCAGAGGTACATGTACTCAATCTTAGTGCGTTTCAGAGCAGAGAAACTGCGCTGGTGGTCGTCTTTTAGTCTAAGAAAGAAACCTCAAGATAGCATAATTTTAAAGCAAAGCTTCACTTCTTTCGTCCAGCGGTGTCGCAGAGGATACGCAAGTTCACCTTTTTACCGCAGACACAACCCGGCGACACACCCCTCGAAGCGCATCGCGTGATTCGCCGGGCCCGCTTTCGGCGCTGCGCACAAGCGCCGTTTTACCCCGTTCTGCTTGCATGCGGCTAAAAGGAGAAAAATATTCCACGTTTTGATTGGCCCCTAGGATAGCTGTCAGTTGGGGACAAAAGTTGGGGACATCTCGGCAATTTGTTGTTGCAGCGAGCAGGTTGTTATGGCCTCGCGCGTCGCCTCCTAGGGAATTCTCTGTAAGAAGCTAAGTGCTGGCGTGTAGCAGCAGAGGACGCAAGAAACGGCTGGAACTGAAGCTTTCTTTTGTAATTATTTCAGTTTTTACGGGTGTCTTGCTTGACGACATTTTTAATGAATACGGAGCGTGCCTGCCTGGCTGTGTCCATGGTATCGCTTAGAGTTTCTCCTGGGCTGCTTCATTAATTCTTATAAACGCAAACAGTTCCCCCTACGTGTGGCCCTTACACAGGGTGTTGCGACGATCATTGGCACGCTTTAAAAAAAATTTTCTGAGCGAACCGCCGCTCTGTTCGCGCTCAAACTTCACACGAAGGTCGCATTTTCTGTTCTATTTTGTTTGACACAGGGATCAACGACGGTACTTACCTGTTTATTCTGAAAATAAATAAAAAAATTTTCGCCTATGGGAAAATGGCGGCTGATTTTCACGTGTGAGCTCGAAAACAGGGTTTTCTTATCTTTTTATAGCTCATTCCTAGGTGTATTTTGTGATCCTATGCTGCACCATTTGGTTCCTTCCAACCGTGAATACCAAACGTGCTTTTCGCTCTACATACCCGAGGTGGTTCCGTCGTTCCAAGATCAACTTGCCCTGGCTCGCACGTCCAAATCAGCCGCCATTTTCCCATAGGCGAAAATCGTTTTTACTGTTTGTCATAATACAAAGGTAAGTACCATCCTTGTTCCCGTATCAAACAAAATATACCACAAAATACGACCTTTGTGGCAAGTTTGAGCGCGAACAGAGTGGTGGGTCACTCAGGAAATTTTTTTAAAGTGTTCCAATTACCGTCGCAACACCCTGTAGCACTGCTGTCGCACCAACCAATCATGAGACTTGAAGGACGTCTTCTTCATTATTCCTTCGATATTGAATTAGCCCTGCGTTTATGTTCCTTGCTTCTTTCAAGAACGAGTAGAAAATTAAAGAAAAATTTCATGCAGAGCTGCGAGATTTTCTAGAAGGACGCGCATGTACCGGGGAGAACACTAATCACAATAGCAGTTTTACTTGTGCAGTGTGCTACTTTTAAACTAAAAAAACGTACGATAAGATGCTGCACCTTCAATAGTTACCAGATCTGCTCCTTCCAAAATGCACGTACATTTATGGGCGATAGATGGTACCGTAGCCTATTTCGTGACTCTAACGAAAGTTTGTGTCATTGCAGGATGCTTGATTGCTATGACAATAGCCCTTAGTAGTAACCAGTGTGGAGCAAGCGTTAGATTGGTTCCAACTTACAGGCTTCAAGAGCAGATGTGAAGGCCAGTATTTAAATATGTAAAATTTTGAGAACCTGCTGTATAAGTGAACCTGCAGTGTAGCATCTCAATCTTTATCATCTACTTTTGTGAACACCTTTACACTGTTCCCCGGACAATTAGGTTATGACTTTGCAGCTTGAGAGGTACAACTTGAAATAGTTGTGAATGTTGGCTACTTGGCAGTCCGTTGTTTAAACCGCAATACAAATACCAGATAAGTGACCAGGGCACGACGACGTGCAAGCGCTCGTGTATTGTCCTCCATGTCATTACCACGTTCCTGCACAATGTAACACGAATATACCAAAGAAAGGAGACATTTTTTAGTTTTATTTATTCACAGCTTAACAGCCATAGAAGATGACATGTATCAGAGGTACCCAGCACAAACATCCTAGGCGCATCCAGATGCTCGTTGAGACCCCTGACACTGAAAAGTAAAAAAAGAAATACCATTTTGAGAACTGGTAAGCAATACAAATATTTTCTTAGAAGCCTCCCATTCAAAAATCAAATGACCAAATAGCGGAAACACAGCACACGACTATTGTGTTCCTTGCGCGTACGTTTTTTGGTATGGACAGTGACGTTTCTGCTGTATCTTTTTCTTTTACTTTTTTTTGTACGCACGTGGCAGAATTCTCTGGTGTTATTATTTGTCGTTTAATCTGCTCAGGTACAACACACCTCAGTTGACCGGGAGGTCATAAAGGATCGTAAGAACACCAAACACTAAGAAAAACTGCATGTACAAATTCACGTTCCTGTAGCAGTTAAATACTTTATAAAATAAATAATACAATGGCACATTTTCACAAAAAACCTAATACAAATAAAAACACGGCCAACTCGAGCTTTCCTCAACATTTTGTATACCAGTTTCTTTGAACCAGGCAATAAAACTGTAAACATCTCACGCACAATTTTGTTTGCTTGTAATCTGCCGGCACCTTAACTTGGGTGTCGCAGAAGCTGCCGCGATACAATGACTTACTTGCTTGTCTCTAATTTTCTGATTTTGCCCCTCTACAAAGAAGTCATCCTACAGTCGCCATGAGGTTGGTCGACATGAGAGAGAAAGTGTTTATTAACATGAGAATATTTACAGGGCGAAGTTTTGCCTCTCGGTAGAGGGCACAGGTCTCGCCGGGGGAAGAAGGAGTGAGAGGGAATTGTTGATTAGGTATGACAACAGGCTATGTACAGACTATGTATAAAAGGCTATGTACAGACTATATACATACGCTCTCATGTTACCTGCAGCCTATTTACACACACACGCACTCACACATACACAGCCATGCCCACAAGAGGGCTAACAGGGGGCGGATGGCCGGTGGGTTCTGGTTTTAACAGTTCATGGGCGGGTGTTGAGGCCTGACTCGTCGAGGTACGAGAGAAGCAGCCTGAAGGCCTCCCGGTGCAGCATGAAGGGCCCCCTAGGACGCAGGATGTCCTCTGCGGTGCTTGATGGTAGCCCCAGCCGCCGGTACCCAGACACCAGTTTGTTCCGGGCACCAGCGTACGCACGGCAGGAGCAGAGGACGTGATCCAGTGTCTCGGGGTCGGGGCAGTGGGCACTGGTGGGTGTGGCCTTGCGGCCCTGCCTGTGGAGGCGTGCTGCTGTGTTGTAGCAGCCGGTGCGGAGCCGGAGGAGGAGGGACCGCTCAGACTGGGTTATCCCTCAGGTGGGAAGGAGCCGCGGGGCCTTGCCGGTGGCCACTCGTTTGCAGGGGTAGCGGGCAGTCACCTCACGCCTGATGACGTCCCTGGCAACATCATAGCGCACCAGGGACGCAGAAACTGGGGCCGTTGTGGAGTGGTGGGCTGCTTTGGCTAATTCGTCTGCAGCCTCGTTCCCCGGTATACCGACGTGGGCAGGATGCCACTGCAGTCGGAGGTTGCAGCCTTGTCCCTGCAGGTCGCGCAGCTTGGCAACCAGGGACATCTCGGGGTGGCCACCTCGCCCCCGTGGTGCAGATGCCTCCCTCAGGCAAAGTAGCGCCTGCCGGGAGCCGCAGAAGATGGTGGCCGCTGGCGGTGGGCCTTCTCGCAGCATGTCCGCGGCCAAGTGTAGGCCTGCCAGCTCGGCCACTGTGGAGCTGGTGGGGAACGGCAGCCGGCATTGCCTATGAGCTCCCCTGGCCGGGGCAGTGCAGGCAGCAGCTCCTCGGCCCTCACTTGGAAGGATCGAGCCATCTGTGTACACCAGCAGTTGTCCCGGCGGTTCCAGGTCTATGAGGGCAGCCGCTCCCTGACGAATCCCAACCTCCGGCAGTCTCGCCCGGGACCTAACTCCTGGCAGCTTGGTAGTTATGTCTAAGGGTGCGGCTGCCGGCGGCGGTGGGGGCAGAAGGCACGCCCTCTGAGGGTCTTCGACATAGTCCTCGAATAGAGCGGCCATGCTGCCCATGCGGGATTGGCCTCTCGAGCGGAGCCTGGCGAGGAGGTGGTCACCTCCAGGTGCTCGGTGCAGGCGCTCCACATGTCGCAGCGCTGTCTGCGTGGCGAGCAGCTGGATGGGCCAGCTTCCAGTTTCCGTCAGGGTGCTGGCCACTGGGGAGTCTCTTGGGAGGCCGACGCAGCGCCGAATGGCCTTTCGATGGGCCAGCTCCAGGGTCTTCCATTGGGCGTCCCTGAGGTTCACCAGGGGGAGTGCGTAAAGAACACGCGAGACAGCGCAGGCTCTGTAGATCCGGAGCACCCACTGGTGCGAGCACCCTCTACCTTGTGCCACGAGCTGGTTGATGCCCCTAACGGCGCGGGTCATCTGTTCCAGCTGTGCCCCAACGGCACACTTCCATGAGAGGGTTTCGTCGATGGCCAGGCCGAGGTAGACGACTTTGCGTCGCCAGGGGAGGGGTCGTCCGTTGAGATGCAGTGGAGCAGTGCGTCGGACTTGAGCTGGGCGCGGATGGATTGCGATGGCCTCCGTTTTGGCATCGGAGAGTCTGAGTCCCTTTCTTGTCATGCGATTCGCCACTGCGTCGACGGCCACCTGTAGGGTCGCGCGAACCCGCCTTCCGTGTTTGGTGGGGCCCTGGGTCCAGAGTGCCACGTCGTCGGCATAAATGGCCATCTCTACCGGGTACTCCAGGGATTCCGGTACACAGCTGGGTAGGTCCGCCATGGCAAGGTTGAAGAGGAGTGGGCTCAAGACGCTGCCCTGCGGGACACCAGTCCCCACTCCGCGAGGGCCGCTCAGGGTCTTGCCGACACGTACACGCAGTGTGCGGTCTCTGAGAAAGCCACTTACGTAGCTTCTTAGCCTTCCCTCCGCTCCCAGGCGGTCAAGTGCATCGTGGATGGTCTGGTGCAGTAGCGCGTCAAAAGCTGACTTGACGTCCAGGAGCACGAGGTACGCCCCCTCTTTCTCGTGTCGGGCCTGCTCTAGAAACGACACCACATCCGCGAGGGCGTCAGCGGTGCAGCGAGACCTTCGGAAGCCACTCTCCTTTTCATCAAGGGCATTTCGTAGGCCTGTTAGCCATTCTAGTCTGCCCAGGACCACCGTCTCCATGAGTTTCCCCACCGCTGAGGTCAGAGAGATGGGGCGATACGAGGAAGGCTCGCTAGGTGGCTTGCCAGTCTTAAGCACCGCTGTCACAATAGCCGTCCTCCAGTCCTCAGGAATGGTGCCGGCCCTCCAGACATGGTTGAAAAGGTCCAGTAGACGCAGTTGCTGGTCGGTTTCCAGGTTTCGTAGCATGGCATAGGTGATGCCGTCGGCGCCGGGGGTGCTGTGCCCCCGGGGGCAGCACCGCACAGCCGTCAGGAGCTCAGCCAGTGTGATGTCTGCGTTGCAGGCCGCTTCAACACGAGGGTCAGCTGGTCTCCGTGGCGGCTCGGCGAGGGGGACTCTGTATGGTAGGAGGTAGCAGCCTGCTCTCGTGTGGGCCAGCCCGAAGATAGTGGCCATAGGGACTGATGTTGGAGGTGGGTGTATCGGGTTGACGCAAGGGGCAAACTGCTCTGCAAGGAGCTCAGCCAGCTCCTGCTCCCTTATCCCTGCCCCTATGGCCACTGAGTGGATTGGGCGCAGAGCGCAGACCGGCTGTGTGATGGAATTGAACAGCTTCCACGTCCGGGCAGGGTTCCGGCTGCTGTCAAGGGAGCTGCAAAGGCTTTGCCAGCATCTCTTGGGCTGCTGCGTCCAGCAGTCGTCTGAAGGCCGTCCAAAGGGCGGGGGTGTTGTGGCGGATGGCCTGCTTCTGGGCTCTGGTCCTGGCGGCCCGAAGGTTGAGTGCCTTAATATCAGGCACCGGCTTCCCACCGGGTCACTTCGGTGTAGGTAGTGGCAGCTTCAGTGCAGGGAACAAGTTCCTTTAGGAGTGTGCTGTCGTCTGCTGTTTCCAGTCGTTCGCTCAGTTTTTGCCTGAAGATGGTCCAGTTGATCACGCTGCAGCGTCTGGTGTCAAAACGCCGGTACAGGGAGGACAGGGTGAGGAGTACTGGGAAATGGTCAGAGCCCCAGGTATCGTTTGCCGTCTCCCAGTTGTAGGTACAGCGCTCGGACACCAGTGTGAGGTCAATGCACGTCTGGCAGGCTCGGCGAACAAAAGTTGGGCTGCCAGTGTTGATTATCAGCAGTCCTGCAGCGACCGACGCATCGAGGATGTCCCTACCCCGTCTGTTGCTCCGGCAACTTCCCCAGTGTCGGTGGTGGGCGTTGAAGGCCCCACAGGTAAGGCAGTCACGACCCAGGAGGCTCCGCAGTCGGCCCAGTTGGCTGGCATCCCAAGGTTCCCCTGGCCTGATGTAAATACTGACAACCGAGGTGTCTGTGCCGCCCATACGTACTGTAGCGCCGATGCACTCCATAGGGCCACCAGCTGATTTATCCAGGTTCAAAGCCAGGCTTGATAGGTCCCGTCTCACGTACAGGGCCGCCCGTGACGGTCCCCGTGGGTGACTGAGATCCAGGCAGGGGGTCGTGGTGCAGGACTCTAGCTCGCACGAGGTGCGGCTGAGGTAGCCTACGTATCCAGGAAGCCGGGGTGGCTCCCCCCTCACCGTAACCTCCTGCAGGGCCAGTACATCGAAGTCAGCCAGTAGGAGGCGGTCGGCCAACCCTGCACTGCGTCTCCGCAGTGAGTGAACGTTCCACTGGAGAACGCGTGTTCTTGGTCCGTTAGAACTGGCCATGTGTCAGGGTGGAGGAGCCTGGCTCTGCCTGGGGGGCTGAGGAGGGCTGCAGGCCGACGGATTGTGAACCTGGTTGAGGAGGTGTAGTTTGGCGGAGTGAGGTCTGGAGGGCCACTCGTGAAACAGGTTGTGTAGCCCGCACCAGCTCTGTCGTCACCCGTCGTGCATGTTGCCAACGGGGGCACTGAGGGTCATTGACAGAGTGGGGGCCACGGCAATTTGTGCAGGTGGGCACTCTGGCACCGCAGTCGACGGGCCGATGCGGTCCCCCGCAGCGCGCACACCTCGCGGGGCCTGGGCAGGAGGCCGTCGCATGGTCCAACCGCCCGCAACGTTTGCACTGCAGCGGCCGAGGGCGACAAGCTCTCACCCAGACAGGCCTCTTGAAGAGTCTCACTTGCTGTGGAGGGGTCGGCCCGGCGAAGTGCAGGCAAAGGTTACTCCGTCCGGCTCTCCCGGCGGAGATCAAAGGGACTGTCGTCTCGATCCCAGCAAGGAGATCCGCTGTGGATATGTTCACATCAACGCCGTAGATGATCCCGCTGCTGAAGTTGCGGCCGATGGGTTCTCGTGCGCGGATCCTCAAGCCACACAGCGAGGTCACATCCAGGAGTCTGGCGAGGCACTCCGGAGATGAGGCGTCGGCAGCCACCACGTTGCGCTGCACGTTCACCCGCACCTCGAGCACTCCCGCTATCGCTGCAAGTTGATGCGAAATCGCGTCTGGGGATGCGGGGAGGAAAGAGATACCTCCAGCAGGGCGGAAGAAGACGGTCC
Source organism: Haemaphysalis longicornis (assembly GCA_013339765.2). Lineage (NCBI taxonomy): Eukaryota > Metazoa > Arthropoda > Arachnida > Ixodida > Ixodidae > Haemaphysalis > Haemaphysalis longicornis. Next base: position 121,386,953 of record CM023449.1, read on the forward strand.
CCGGAGTTTCCCTGGCCGGTAACAAAAGCGGTGTCTGCCGTTGACGGCGCCGCCGTCGCTTGCTCTGAATCTGCCAGGGGCCTGCCGTGGCGTCGTCTTACTTGGAATCTACGGCGAAGGATTGGGGAGTCGGGGGTGGTGGGGTAGAAGTGGCGTCAGGGCTGGGCGCAGACATGTTGCTTTCCTTCTGTCGTGCAGGGTGTGGTTCGGTGCCGTCGACAGCCGGCAGCACTTGTGTCGGCGTACGCCCGGTCGCAGTATGCTCGAGGGGAGCAGCCGCAGCCCGCGCCATCTCGATTGCTTCAAGACCACGGCGCAGCTCGGAGCGGCGCTGCTGTCGGTGTGCTCGGGCCTCATGTGCTTCCTCGTGTCGTCTGCTCTCCGCCGTTTTTGCTGGGGCCCCTGCGTCACTCCCCCCGCGCGCCGCAATGGCGGCGTAGCTGGGCCGCGTACCTTCTGTCTGGGTGGTGAGGCGCGCGTTTGTGGCGCGGCGTGAGGGGCTTTCTTCCTGGGGGGGTGTTGTCCGTCGCCATACCGGTTTCCGGGCCGATTTTTCCTTCTTTGTCGCCCGCGGTAGCTTCACGTTCCAAAAAAGAAAGGTATGGCATAGTGCTTTTTCCTAACACTATTTTAAAGTTCTTACTCTCACTCCTGTGACACCTAAGGCTGATTCAGGTGGAGAGCACTCCTGTGTGGGCATCGAGTTCTATGGTGGTCCTAAGTGGCAAAAACTCTGCAAAACAAAACCCCTTTTGATGTAAGAATGATCCTCTGCAAGTTGAGTGCAAGGGTAGAAATTGCTTGACCTTTGCACGATAAGGCCTTAATCCCAACTAAGTTCAGTTAGGTGTGCTCGACATTTCAGAGAAGTGCAGAAGAAAAGATGTTTTGAAGAACGACTTAGAAATACTGATGGCTAGAATTCTACAACCTCTCTTAAAACTCAAAATGTCAGCCTAAAACAAATACAAAATACCTTAAGGAGCAGCACCACTATTAAACGTTTATGACATGATTAGGCTCTACTTAAAGGACTGACACGAAATATCAAAGCTGAGATAACTCTGCAAAATTTTTCCTTTGTTCATGAAGATTTATTAGCAACCGTTCAGTATAACATATTTCAAATCAATTGTAATCTTTGCAACAAATATCCTTTTGACAATGGCATAAGCAAGACGTGTACACGTCTTGCTTATGCCATTGTCAAAAGGGTATTTATGCCATTGCCAATGTCAAAACAGCGAGGCAGCCCACGTGGGCTGCCTCGCCATGCAGTTCGCCCCAAACTGCCGACATCAGGGCTGCAGTGACTAACCAACACACCGGCTGCTGATGGCGCACGCTGCATTGCATTGTTCATCATGCCACAGTGTTGGGACTGATATCGTGTGGCCCAGGCACGTACCACCACGGGCAGCCGGGCCGTATTCGCTCACTCTAGCGCACGCGTCTAGTCTGACCATGGTGCAACGAAAACAGTGACATCAAGAGCACCATTCTCTCATGGCGGCCGTCTTGTTGTTCGTTTTGTCGAAACCGAAACTGACAAGAATAAATAAGGCTTAAAATTATTATTTATTTACACTGCGGTCAACCATTTAATGTTTCATTCTATGATTTATGAGCTCGAAGGCAGCCATAGCAATGGGAAAAACGTAACACGAAAATGTCGTACCAGTACTCTTTAAAATATTTACATAGACACATGAACTGCATGCTAATAGCCCTTTCTGCCAGTTGTTGCTCCCATCTTTTTATTATTTCAACATACTGATGCCCTTCAAGGCCCATGCAGGAGTGGTTACAATGAATTCAAGTTTTCATTGTAAGGATAACATAGGTATTCAAAAGGCAAGAAACACGAACAATATAGAATACACATGGACAGAAGCACACTATACAGTGTAAACGTTTAGTTCACAAAAGGAAGTTATATAAACACTAAATATGCAATTTTTCTTTTTCAAGCGTTAAAATTCTAGATCATTTATGGCTCTTAGAAAACACTCTACAGATGTGCTGTTGACGGCGTCCGCCGGTAATCTGTTCCACAGTCCGATGGCTGATGGAAATAACGAGTGCTTATGTGTGTTTATGTTGCTATGAGGTTGCCTGATAGTCCTATCATGATTTGTGCGCGAAGAGTGCCTGAAGGGAGCTTGGAGGTAGTTAGTTCGGGGTATTTTATAACGATCGTGGAACAAAAGATAGAGGAACTTTAATCTAGATATCATTCTGTGAGTCTGAGAGAGTTCGGAGGTCTGCCCGTTTTCGTAGATCGGAAACGCTAGTAAAGCGGGAGTAGTCGGAAAAGATAAAACGCACAGCCAAGTTCTGTACGCGTTCAAGTTTGTATACTAAATATTTTTGGTGGGGGCTCCATATAATGTCGGCGTACTCTAGAGTTGGCTTAATCAAAGATTTATAGGCATTAAGTTTAACCTTTAAGGGTGCCTGGCGTAGGCGCCGTCTTAAGAAGTTCAGCTTACGTAGTGCTTTACTACATATGTTGTCAATATGGTGATGATGATGATGTTAGGTTTTCTTGGCGCAAGGGCTTCAAGGCCAAAGAGCGCCAGTAGTATGGTGAGGATTATTCAAGTGAGAATATAAAGTGCAGAATATATAATAAAAGGTATCTAAGATTTCTGTTGGTGTAGAGGGCCAAGAATTGGTGTAGAGGGCCAAGTAAAAACATTTGACACTATGACAGGCATTTTCTACGTGCACCCCTTGCCACCGTCTTTGCGGTAGCAATGAGTGGCCCTACCGGCTTGTAGCGTGCGATGGTGGCTCGGCTCACGGGTGATACGACGCATACCTTAAAAAATCTACGTCTGAGAGGTACTTAAAAACACGGTTAGTAGAGAAAAGTGGCTCGTCTGATAAAAAAAGCAATGGGTGTTGAGGGATCATGCGTGTGTACAATTCTGGAAAATGAAGCTTTCTTTGCGGTTGAAGTAGTCTGCATTCTACCAGTACGTGAATGACTGATAGCGACCCTCCACACCTCAAGCAGCGTTGCTGTTCTGTTCCTTTCAATAGGTACGCATGTGTAGCATGGGTATGGCCTATGCGCAGTCTACAGACAGTAACCTCTGTGATCCTGTCTCGTTTCTCACAGATCAATCTACGTAACTTAGGTTTTACCATGTGCAATTTGTTTGCTGTTTCCCCATTCCAATCTTCCTGCCATTGGTCGCGCAGCCTCTTACGTATGTACGCTTTAAGATCCTCGTACGGGACGCTTTGAATATCTAGGTCACTCCGAAGAGCTGCAGTTACAGCATTCCTGTCTGCTTGCTCATTTCCGGCTATGCCGCAGTGACCTGGGACCCAACAGACAGCGATTTCAAGTTTTTGCTTGTGGGCTGAGCACAGTAGTTTTAGCAATTGATTAAAGGCTGGATTTTTTTTGTAACTTTCCTGACGCTAAAGCCTGCACAGCACTTTGAGAATCGGTGAATATCACTGACTTTTGGACATTGTTCTCAATAATATATTCTACAGCCAATACAAGGCCCCGTATTTCAGCAGTGAATATAGATGTGGCTTCAGGCATAGTCTTTGACGTGGAAAAGCTGGGACCATGTGCAGCACATGATACTGCACCAGCTGACTTGGACGCATCTGTGTAGAACTCAGATGCTCTGTACTTGTTCTGCAAAAACAAAAAATGCTGCATAATTAATTCCTTTGGAGCGGTTCTTTTGTCAATCTTCATAAAAGAGAGATCATAACAGATAAGCCAGAGATCCCATGGAGGGACAAAGTCAGCAAAGCTGGTTTTCTGAGCGTCAGTGAAGGATATTCCCAGGCCTGCGGCCAGTCCCTCACCGACAGAAGGAATGGCTCAGCCACGGCAGGTCGCTTTTCAAAAGCTTGATTGCCTGGGTTACCTAGAGTGCTGTTCGGGGTGTCCGGTCAAAGATGTCACTTTTAGAGCATAATTCAACCCAGTGTACTTCCGATGTGTTTCAAGAGACCACTGATTGGCTTCCACATACAGGCTTAAAACAGGGCTTGTTCGGAAAGCGCCTGAAGCCAGAAGAAGGCCAAAATGGTAGACAGGGTCTAACATCTTTAGTGCTGTTCTCGCGGCAGATTGATAAACAAGACACCCGTAGTCGATGCGGGACCTCACAAGGCTATTGAATAAGGCCAATAGGCATTTTGTGTCAGTACCCCCAAGACTGGTGTGAGAGAACTTTCAGGATCCTGACTGTATCCAAACATTTAACTTTAAGGCGTTGAGGTGTGCAATGAATGAAAGTTTGTCATCAAGCACAACCCCAAGGAACTTGTGCTCCTTTTTTACTGCTATGGGTGTTTCATTGAGTTTAATAACAGGATCTGGGCGGATACCACGCTGCCTAGAGAAGACCACACACGTGCTATTTTTGGGGTTAAACAGAATCCATTCTCATCTGCCCGTTTTGTAAGTTTGTTTGCAGCTAGTTGGATTTGCCTCTCACAAATGGACATATTACATGATTTAAACGCAATGTGCACATCATCAACACATAGCGAGTAGGATATGGAGCGAGGAAGTGCAGTTCCTAAGGAATTCATTTTAACAATAAAAAGGGTGCAGCTGAGCACACCACCCTGCGGCACTCCATTTTCTTGGACGAACATCCTCGAGAGGATATTCCAACCCTAACCTGAAAGGTGCGCTCCGAAAGGTAATCTTTCAAACTGTTCAGCATGTTTCCACAAAACTCCAAGGCGGCGAAGATCGCAAAGAATACCGTAACGCCAGGCTGTGTCGTAAGCTTTCTGGAGGTCAAAGAAAACTGATAAACAATGCTGCTTATGAACAAATGCATCCCTGATGTAGGATTCAATAGCCACTAGGTGGTCTGCTCTCGATCTACCAGAGCGAAAACCCGCCTGGCGATTGTCTATAATACCATGGTACTCAAGAAAATAGATAAGGCGACGGTTAATCATTTTTTCAAAGACCTTGCATAAGCAACTGGTTAAAGCGACCGGCCTGAAACTAGTTGCAAGTGATGGATCTTTCCCCTCCTTTAGAATCGGGACCACAATAGCTTCCTTCCACACTTTTGGAAATTGTCCTGCACGCCAGATCGTGTTAAACAACAGTAAGAGCGCTTCTAGCGTGTCGTCGTGCAGGTGCTTAATCATGGTGTATGTTATTCGGTCTCGACCTGGTGACGATTTACCACAAGTAGTGAGCGCCACTTTAAGCTCCTGCATAGTGAAGGGGCAATTATACCCTACCTCAGACTGCCGTTTGTCACGTACAATCTTCCGTTCCTCTGCATTCTTGTGTCTCAGGAAGTTATTTGAATAGTGAGCTGAGCTTGATACATACTCAAATGCTTGCCTAGGGCATTCGCTTGGTCTTGTAAAGTGTCTCCACTTGTGCTGACCAAAGGGTACGTAAGAGTGTTACTTCCTCGGAGTGCTTTAATTCTCCTCCATACTTTCCGCGTGTCGGTATATGATGTGATTGATGACACAAAACGATTCCAGCTTTCTTTTTTCGCAATACGCCGAATCCGTCTGCCATTGGCCTTTGCCCACTTGAAAAGTACCAAATTTTCAGTCGTTGGGCACCTACGCAAGACACCCATGCCTTATTCTGTTCCTTACGGGCCTGCCTGCAATCATCCTTCCACCAAGGTTTCGGCTTAGCAACCCTACTAGAAGAAGTCTAAGGGATGGACTTCAGCGCAGCTACAATTATATGGGTGGTCAGAGTCTCAGCAGCTTCATCAATACCAAGGTTGTCTATAAGTGTATAGTGACACTCAGAGAGATCTTTGAATTTTTCCAGTCTGCGGCCTCCTCCTTGAACTTTTGTGGGCATGGAGTGTTGTCTTGTTTATTGTCTACAAGCTTGAGGCTCACTGGAAAGTGGTCACTTCCGTACAGGTTATTAATGACCTTCCACTGGAGTGCTGGAAACAGAACTGGAGAGGCTATGGCGAGATCTATGCAGGAGTACGTGGCATGTGTTGTGTTATAATATGTTGGGTCTTTCTTGTTAAGTATGCATGCTCCAGATGATAGCAGAAACTTTTCAACGAGGCGTCCTCTAGCATCCGTGCGTGCAGAACCCCAGAGTGGGTGGTGAGCATTACAATCCCCAACTAGCAGATACGGCTCTGGCAGCTGATCAACTAATGTTTCAAACTCCATACTGGAGAGCCCGTGGTCTGGAGGTATGTACAGTGAGCATACTGTTACCAGTTTATTAAAGATAATGGCTCGTATGGCTACAGCCTCTAAACTTGTCTGTAGCGGTAAGAACTGGCATGCCACTGATTTTTGCACGATAATCGCAACTCCTCCAGAGGGATGCATGCAGCCATCCTGTCTTTCTTAAATACAGAGTAGTTCTTTAAGAAGTTAGTTTGGTTCGTCCTCAAGTGTGTCTCCTGGAGACACATAATACTTATTTGGTGTTGTGACAGCAATTCATAGATATCGTCCAAGTTTTTCAGGAGGCCTCTGCAGTTTCATTGTACTAAATTATCAGTTACCATCAGCTTATGCTGAACAAGGATTAAGGAAGTGCCATGCTGTCACCCTCCCAGGCTCAAGACACCTTCCCAGGAGCCGTGACCCTAGGTGTCTTTTGCTTTGAACGGTCGAGCGACGTGCCGCGCCCTATCGGCGTTACCACGCAACGGAGGGCTTGGCGTTGTGTCCATGGCTTCTTGCGAAGCCTCGTCAGCAGGGCTAGGCTGGCTGGTTGCGGCAGCCTGCCTCTCAGCAGGGACCGGCACTGCAGTGCCAGTAAGGGGCCTAGCGTTGGCATCAAGGGGTGCTGGGGCAGCCCTTGACGCTTCTTTTGTGGCATGTGCAGTGGCCTTAGCCACCGGCACTGAGGAAGCTTGGGGTGTCCCTTGGGGCCTCACTGGGAGGGTTCCAAGGGGAACTCGAACCGAGTGTAGCGCCCGCCCCCCGTCGCGCTACATCGGCAAAGCTAGTGTGTGTCAGGAACAGTCTCTGTCGTGCTTCCCTAAAGGTAATGTTTTCCTTATACTTCAGAGCAATTATTTCTTTTTCTTTCTTCCATTGCGGGCACAAGCGCGAATACGCGGCGTGCTCTCCCATGCAGTTTACACAGTGGAGTGGAGCTTCACAGGTGTCAGACGAGTGGTCGGGGAGGTTACACTTTGGACATGCTGCCTTGCCTCGGGAGCTTAGTGAACCATGGCCAAATCTTTGGCATTTATAGCAGCGTCGGTGGTTTGGAATATACAAACGCATAGGCATTTTAACGTAGCCTGCCTCGACAGACTCGGGCAGTAGACTGGTCGAGAACGTGAGGATTACATGCTTGGTCGAAATTTCCTTCCCATATCTACGTATTTTGATTCGTTGAACATTCACAACATTCTGGCCCTCGACCCCTTCCAGGAGTTCTTGCTCAGACAAGTTCAGAAAGTCTTCATCAGAGATAACACCTCTGGTAGTGTTCATGGATCGGTGGGGACTGATGCTCACAGGATTGTCGCCAACAGTGGTTATTTTCGTCAACTTGGCACACTGAGCTGCATCTTGTACTTCTAGGAGAAGGTCACCGCTTCCCAACTTGCTTACTTTATAACCGCCGCCTAGATCATTCGTTAGAACTTTGGCTACCAAGAATGGTGACAGACGTCTCATTGACAAGCCTTCTTTTTCACAGTGCATGACGTGGAACTTTAGGAGATTTTTGACTTTTTAGGAGTGAAAACTGCTGGACTGCTTCGTTGCGTCCCCGTTTTGGAGGACGATCATGGGATGCAGAAAATCTTGTTGCCGTAACAAGTGAAATCAATTCAGTAACTATGCTGGCCGCCCACCACCGAGCCCAACCTGGGAACGCGCTAGATGCGCGTTAGCCATACATAGCTGCTATAACCCTGTTTAAGTCCTCAAGGTTGATTCCTTTACGCAGGGTTAACCCTCGCCGCCTGGAAATGTGTGGAAACGAGGAAAAGAAGAGATGACAGGATAGGGGTAGAAAAGAAGACAGGAAGGTGAAAGAGCTGAGAGGGAGGCAGGAAAAGGCGACTGGCTGGTTCCCCCCGGGCGGGTCAGACCGGGGGCACCGTCTGCGAGAAGCAGGGGCCAAAGTGGTGTGTTGCCTCTACCGGGGGGCCATGAAGGTCCAAAACAACCCTGGCTTTGGCTCAGCCACCAGGATTCCCTTTTCCCCGGACACGGCTCAGCCACGCACAGCCGGGGCGTGCATGGGTCCAACCCATATGTGCTCGGGTCCGTCGTGTTGCAAGTCACCAAGTGCCTACGGCAGTAGGCATCCCTGCGGAGCTCGGGACCGTGGTGGCGCTACTCACCAAAACACCTTGAGTACACAAGGTGCACCCTGCGGGGATGCAGGATAAGTTGCTAGAAAAAGGTGACACCTAAATACTTTACCTGGTCAACCTTGACCACTTCAGTATCCTGAAGTTTATAGTGGAAATTTAAGGGAGCTATCTTATTGGTGAAACTGATGCTGAACGTTTTGGTTTGGTTTAGTTTCATGCCCCAGTCTTTGCACCACGCCTGGATAGAAGTTAACGATTTGTTAAGTTTTAGCTAATCTTCTGTGTTGTTAACTGCTGTATACATCACACAGTCATCTGCGAACAGTCTAGTTGTAATAGATGGGTCAACAGAGAATTGGATATCGTTGATATAAATTAAAAATAAAATTGGTCAAGGACTGAGCCTTGTTGCACACCAGAAAATACATCCAGAGTCTTCGAGTTGTGTTCATTTAAAGCAGCATATTGTTTTCGGTTTTTTAAATAGCACTGAATCCATGAGACAAGTTTCAGTTCTACTCCTATGGCATTTAGTTTTGTTATAAGGTCCTGATGGGGAACGACATCATATGCTTTAGAAAAATCTAAAAAGATCGCATCTAATTGTCCTCTTTCATTTAGTGTGGCCGCAATATCGTTAGTAAATTCAGCAAGTTGGGTAACCGTTGACAGGCCAACTCTAAAACCATGTTGACGCTCGTAAAGCAGAGAATTAGATTCTAAATGGGTCATAATGGCTTTGAAGATAATATGTTCAAGCATTTTACAGCACGTGCTTGTCAATGAAATTGGCCTATAATTATTAAAATCTTGGTTTGAGCCTGACTTATGGGTCGGTTTTATTTTTGCACAGCGCCAATCATCTGGTATTGTGGCGGTGTTAAGAGAGGCTGTGTAAATATTGTACAGGTATTGTGAAGTCCACTCAGCGTATTTAAATAGGAAGTTGTTTGTTATGCTATCAGGGCCAGGAGATTTTTTTAAGTCGAGCTTGCGTAAAAGGCTGAGGACACCTTCCTCGCTGATATTTATTTCAGGCATGGGGTTATTAACAGTATATGGTTTTAAGGCTACTTGTGAGCAAGAACGGGTAAACACTATCTGGAAAAACCTATTAAACTTTTCGGCTACGGTTACAGGATCAACCACCGTTTCATTAGGCGATTTTATTTCTGGGACTGGGGTCTTTTCAGCCGATAGGTAACGCCAAAACTTATGCGGCTCATGGCGCATAAACGAACGAAGCGTGTTCGTAAAGAAATGCTCCTTTGCGGCGCACACTTTATCTCGTATCTCAGTGATAAGGATTTGAAGCTGGCTTGTGTCGCCATGCTTGCGTTGCCTTTTTATCCTTCTTTTTAGGTGAAATATTTCTCTTGTCACCCAAGGGTATTCGCGGTTCACCCGTTGCTTTCGTACTGGTATAAAGTGTGTTTCGCAAAACGAGACAATGGCCTTAAAGCGGGACCACATCGTGCATACATCAGTAATAACAGCGAATTGGGCGAAACAGGATTCTAAGTATTTCATGATAGCCGCGTCGTTTGCACGGGTGTAGTCTTTAAAAAAAGTGGTTTTGGGCTTTACCCTTTTTCGCGAAGTTGAAAATGGACAGGTTAGGTTTATCATCATGTGATCGGAAATACCAGTCTCTACTGTGGTCCTACAATCTTCTAACGAACTACTAACAAGCATAAGATCAAGCGTAGAGGAACATCTAGTGTTATCGGTAACAAGCTGATTTAATGAGAAACTGAAGGCAGTGAACAGTAAAGAATCGGCACTTGAGGTTTCCTTGCCATCGTTCGTCAGGTTAAGCCAATTGATACCTGGTAGATTAAAATCTCCCGTAATAATTATTTTTGAGCGAGAATTAGTGTGTCGACCTAAGTAATCATGAAGTACTTCAACATATTCTGGACCAGATTTAGGTGGTCGGTATACGCCCCCTAAAGTAATTGCTTTGTCACAATATGCCAGTTTGCACCACACACTTTCATGGTTAATGATGTCAGGCATGCGAGAAAATTTAACGTTGTTTTTTATGTTAATAGCTACCCCACCACGCCGTGAGCCTCGATCATTGCGGAGTAGCTTATACGACGAAGGAACAACTTCAGAGTCCTGCACACCGGCGTGCAACCAAGTCTCCGTTATGATTATAACGTGGGGGTTGTGGGTTAAGATGATACTTTCAAGCAGTGCGAATTTATTTACTACACTGCGAGCATTAGGGCTGATAATTCGGAGAGTTTTTATGTTTTCCTGTCATTTGCCTTCAGGAGTTCCTGGGCGTTTCTGTGAATTCGCGCGAATTTGGGCCTGTTCAATTCGACAGTTCTTTTCAGCATCCCAAACATATAGCTTATCGTCAATTTTTATTTTGTCATAAACAAGCGATACCTTTGCTCCTTTAACTTTATCACCCGGGGCAGATTTCCAAAGTTTTGCGCGTATTTCCCTAACTGTCTTTGAAAAATCTTCAGAAATTGAGATGTCGGAACCTTTGTCTACCATTCCTCAGCTGAGCAAGAACGACAGGTACAATGAAGTGTCATGTTTAGATTTTACAAGTTTGCTAGGTTAGTGAATCACATCGAACTTTTTGTGATCTTTCTTGACAAGGATTTAACCTATAACCACTACTTACTGGCTTGGCTGATGTACGAGGCTTAAGCTTCACGCACATACTGTACTTGGCACAGTTTCTTTACTGAAGTGAAGCTTCCAGCCTCTCTCTGATGTGTCCGTAGTCCACCCAAAGAGCACTGCAGGAAAGCCAACTTTTTTTGATAATGACAATCATGGGTGAAGTGAAAAACACTAAAACGCTTCCCATTATCTCAACAGAACCTAGGTCCATCATGTTATGAAGCTGATATCTATCCAATTGCACAATTCCAGCACAGTCGAAGCAATTTGTATTTGCATGGACGTGGAAAATTACACAGAAAATTCACCCCCTATCTAACGACAATGGTAGTATGGAAGGTGATGAATTGCCTGCATCAGTAAAGCTCTAGAGAGCACAACTGCATTGCAGCAGACCGTCCCGATAAGAAGCCGGTACTCAGTACTGAGCTGGTTAATTTGGTGTTGGACGGTTTTGGAAAGCTTCACATCCCCCTTTTTGTCGTTCCAACGAATTCGCAGTTGATTTTTTATTAAGTCTTCCCGTCACTAACTAGGTCACAGCTACACATTTGGTTCTCATACTACCAGGGTGGTCTGCGAGCAGACGCAGTCTGTCTGCGGCTAATTTATAGTGTACCTCAAAACGACTCACTTCTGGAGGCATTCCCCTGCTTTCCATGGGCACCCAGAAAGGATGTAGACCAAGCCTTGCCCTCTAGGCCCTGCACAAACATCGTAGTGGCCAGGTTCAAGCACTTTTTTCTACTGGCAGCCCTTCTATGCAGATGCTGCAGGAACAGGAATAAATGCTGTGTCAGCACAACGGAAAGTTGGGTAGACTAATACGTATTTGAAAAACAAAATGCAGAAAAGATGACGTGGAATAAGATCACACAGGACAACCCACTACAAGCAAAAGAACACACAGAGCATCGTCCTGTGTGTTGTTTTCTGCAAAAGCAAGAGTGGGGAATCTCTGCCGCATTGTAAATAACAAGGATCATCAAAGGAAAGGGAGCAACGAGTGCGGTGTTAACCATGTGGAGGCTTCAGTTTGTTATACGATTGGCATGGTTTATTACAGAATGCTGTTGTCATGTAAGTCCGTGTATGTGGGCCAGACAGGACGCTGTCTAAGCTTCCATCTCTGAGAGCATTTTTTACGATAATTGATTCGACGGGGCAAATCTTCCTGGGCTTTATAAAAAGCGTGGGTGTCAGCCTTTTTTTGATGAGACTGTGGGGTTGAAGAGAGATAATAATCACATTGTTCGGAAACTGGCTGAGGCCTTCTTTATGAACGAACATAGTAACAAGTGTGTCAGCAAATCGTCTATCACACTACAAAGGCAGGAGCACACGGTAATCGGCTCCACATTTCTGTGATCTATTATCTGTTCTTGTGTATACACTTTGTGTTTTTCAATAAAACGGCAGTTACCAGTAAGTGCTTTTGTGTTGTCCCTAGTGTCTGTACGCGTTATTTGTGCGATTTTAACTTTTGAGTGGCTTCATGACCTGCCACATACTATTTGTCCCATACGCAGCTTCTTCCATTCACCTTCAATGTACACTGTACTGACAGTTGCTCCTGGTGCCTCCTCATAAAGGACCCAAAATGCCGCGTAACCTTCACAGCCCTTCGGACCATCCATTCTGCCGCCGTCATTTGGCCTATCCTTTCTCTCTCCCTCTTCCGTCTTTTTTGGCTCATGGTTTCAGGCTTTTTTTTCTTTTGGCAGCAATTTCCTTACGTTCTCAGTACAGAAGCGACATTTCACATTCATCTCCCGCAACGCAACTTAACAGCCCGAAGAGCTAGAACTCTGATCCGTTCCCACGACATACTCGCGAAATTAACGCTATCAAACACACGCATACTTACGATCGAGGCACTGCACCTCACACATCCAGGACTGCGCTTCGGAGAGTACACGCCACCGGTTCTATCAAACTTGAGCAATGATATGGGCTCCTATACAAAAGAAACAACAACGAAACTCTTGAAACTGCGGTTGGAGTGTGTGGGGACATAGCATCGTAATTTCAATTTAGCGTGCGCTGCATACTTGGACGAGGAACAGGGACTGGGGAAAGAAACCACAGGCAAGAAGCAGGTTTTGGTTTGCGCGCCAACATCTGGTTTGTCTTTTGCTACTGTCTCTGTTCCTCATCCAAGTATGCAACGCACGCTATATTTGAATTCAAGATTGTACAAAAATTCTTAATGTCACAATACTATCGGGAACGAGAATGACACCTGGGAGGCCGAGACGGCCACGCAAACAAGAATTCACGCAGCTTTAGGTACACACTACAGTGGTATAAGCACAAAAACTACAACAAACATAAAATAACGACGTTACTGACCATGCTGGGAAAATGAGCGTATAGATGCCCTTTTTTCCGCTCTTCCGTGTCTGACAGCAAACGCCGGAGACCGTCACGCCTGACCTACGCCACAGAGCCTACGCTGAGTTCAGGCTGTAAGTCTCTCTTGAAATGTCGTATGAGGTATGTAAGACACTTAATCGGATAGGGAGGTCGCACCAATACTAGCATTCACAGTATATTCACGCATTTGCAGCTCCATTTGGTAGCAACCAACACAAACTGACACGATGGGTACTGACAGTGCAAATCATTCACTCGGAGGGGGACCCAAAGAAATGCTGCGCCAACTTCGGCGTTGTCCCTAGCACTCAAAAACAAGTCCAGTGACGTCACGTTTTGATCACGTGACCCAAGGATTTCTTCCTCCTTCTAGCCGCTCCGGTTCTCCTGAGCATGACGACGGCCGCCGCTGCCGCAGCGGCGAATCAGCTGATCGGCAGCCGATCACCCCCGCAGCTCCCAATGCATGCACCGCTGGGTAGCCTCGGGCTACGAGACTCGCCTCACGCCCGGAGAAGAGGGACGATGCGTTCGCCGTGGATGAACGCCACGTTCGCCTCATTCGCACCGGCGAACGCCGCGTTCGCCAGGGTTCGTTCTGTCATCGTCGCCGGGAGCGAACGGCTTTGAGCCGTGGTCGGCAATACAGATGCATCAAAGGTTAACCAAGCGGAACCAAGACACAACAAGACTAAGGCAAGCTTTTGCTTTGCATATCCGAGGTTACCTGAGCTAAGCCACAGCCGCCATTTTTTCCCTGGTTTGCGACGTCAGAACTATTGCTTGAATTTATCCGCTGCATCCCCAACCAAGTTTTTGGAAATTTTGAAACTCGGAACTGGCGAAGCTCACCCATCCCCTTTCCGTAATTCATTTGCGGGCTATAAGTAATCTAGTGGCCTCGCAAATGTCAGATACATATACGTGTCGAGTAGAGGTGCGTAATAGCGCTAAATGTATGCGCAGGCATATATTTGTACATCCTACCACAAATATTTAGGCCAACGTCTTTTTCACGCTTGAGCCGGCATGGTGGCTACCTACTATGTCCTGGATAGAGAAAGGTGATCGATTCAGATAGATTGATCAATTCAAGGATCAACTCAAAGGATCAATTAAAGGTGATCATTTCAAGGATAGATCATTTCATAAATAGGGGAGAGCTTCGGGCCACTTACGGAATACATCCATGGGTCAAACAGGAGCTAAGTGATACTTGTCCACTCTAATAAATCCATGCTTGCAATACTAATTGTGTACTTACCCACAATGTATTGCTTGCAGAAGCGTCAGACTAATTTGTGAGACTGTTTAGGTTTTTAGCCGACCGTAAACGTACAAAACCCATCTGTGTAACTAATTTCTTGGTGCACTCAAGCCTGATAACTTGCGTAGACGGCAAATCCTGGCGGGACAAATTAACTTCTTTATATCGTATTTGGGCCTCCTTCTTGAAGAGCAGATCAAAAGAATGTCAAACTACGCTTTTCCCTTCACAATTAGGCAACTTTTTGGCACCCGCCTTATGTTAACACCGATTTAGTCCTATTTTAGCGGAAGTTTTTCAAAAATAACGATTGAATAATGCGCAGTAGTTGGAAGATGGTATCAAGCTGTAGGTACTGGTGATCTGCCATCAAAATATTAGATTTGAAATGACCGCCAGGTAAACAGTAGTTTAAACATAGTTATTATGGTTTGCCAAAAATACTCTTAAGCAGGACATAGCCAATTCCTGCGCCTTACAAAGCTCTTTGACCATGCGCCGCTCCGCTTTTTTGTGCTGCTAAGGGTGACGTCTTTTATGAATTTGCCGGTACAGTTGCTTTCACAGGACTTCAACCGATCACAACGCTTTTACTACTACGGTACGGGATAGTCGTTATGCTGGGGAAATTGCTTGTGAAATGCACGGCCGATAGTACTAATTTTTAAAAGAAATATTACACCACAGTTTAGGCAAATGGGTTCTTAATTTTTTTCTGACATATAGGCGAGATGTGTCATCAGCTGTTCTGGGGACCTCGGTGAATACGCGATTTGCAAATTACTACCCGGAATTCTTGATAATGTCTGAAATCAGACTTCTAGTGCGAAGGCACGCTCAATGTCTTGTTTCCTGCCCACTAGGAAAAGGAGCCCAGGACGAGATGGAATGAATGCGAAGGGAGACTGCTTTTATTCTGCTGAAGCTATTTTGCTCCCTTCCGGCCTTCAGCATGATTTTACAAGACCGTGTTCGCTAAGCCTTTGGCCTTTTTTTTTTCACACGAGAGCCATCGATTGCTATGTTTACAGCACGCGCGTTTGGAGGTAGAGAAAATGGGTGGGAAAAATAATTTGTAATCAGAGCAAAAGCGACTAGATATTATCTACTGGCTACTGAGTGCTGCATTGTTGGAGGAGAATCGAAAGGATTGCCCGGCGAAAGGGCGACGCAGCACGAGCCCGGAAAGGGAAAGTTGATCTTGTAAGACCTGTATTCAGAAACAGGGAGGCTCTCGGTCATGTGGGGAGAGAGATTTGCAGCTCGAATTCATATTGCTTGGGACTGAGTTATCGGCATCGAGAGGCCTTCATTGTACACTTAGGTGACTCTCAAGGGGGAGTGCTTAGTAGGCTATAGCTAGCCACGGTTAGCGTGAGAGACCAATTTTTGATGCGACCTCAGCTATGGGCCTCGTGCTCTGCAGTTTAAAGTAGACACGTGACGCCATCCGGTAGCGGTGGCGGCGTTTTTTCTAAACAATAAAATAAACATGCACAGCAGATTTTCTACGGGGTTCGATTGCAACACCAACCGGTAAATTAGTGCACAAGACATCACTGCCTTTTGTTACGTTTACAGTTGTTATGTCAATATAAATCCTCTGATCAGCTCTGTTTGAATAATGTATATGATTTTTCAAATCGACACTTCTCTAATACAAGCACATAACAATACACGCATGAGCTGGTGGCAGCGCCAACGTTCACAAAACATGTAGTACCCGAGAATAAATAACAAAAACAGAACCATAGTTGTATTTGCGAATCTCTATGCTACTTGGCGTGCTAACGCTGGAAAAATGTCATGCCGGCAGAAGATAAAGATTGCCTTAAAACTTAAACACAAGTTTACGCTACGTAGTGACATAACAATAAACAGATGCACACACCATCCAAAATTCAGACACACTCGCATTTACAGCTTTATTGAAAGTCTTCAGATATCTCAAACATGGGGTCCTCTACAATCCCTATATTGCGTTTCTGCCACAGTAGGTCCAAGGAAAAGAGTAGCAGTGGAGCTTGTTTCGAAAAATATTTTGCTGCACAGATAACACGCACCAGCCTATGCAACTACGTCGTTGGCATGTAGTTATACAATAAATCACGTACAACTCTATTATCTTTGAAAAGATCTCCATTGTTCCAAATGGCTTTATTTCATCGGCACTACGAATGCGACGGGAACTATTCGTGTAAAATCATAGCTACTGGTGTTCGCCATCCCTGCGGCTATGTCGAGTAATAGAAGAGGGCACAACAAGGTACATAAACCTATAGAGTAATTCATGAAAGATTGCTCCCGCGCCTTTACGTCCTAAAATATTCGCATTTTTTTATGTACGCGCTCATCAACATGTCAACGAAATTGGAAAAATCATCAAGCGATATTTTTTTGAGACCATCCAACGCCCACTCATCGTAGTTTCAGCAGTTTCAGGTAAAGCTCTGCTGCGCGATTTTATTTTCAAAAACCTGACCCTTCAAACCTGAATTTAGGGTTTTGAAGCCCTATATACTGGGTGTGGCAACATACACAAAAACATTTCGCCGAAACGCCACATACGCAATCGACATCAAATCACTTCCTGGCACAGACGACGCACAGTGACATTTACACGGCAGACATCAACTTCTGCAACCACTATGAAGTCGCGTTGCCGGTTTTCTCCTCACCATAGGTTGATCGCCAACTTTTAGTTTATGCCATACGCACTCACGAGGATCTAAAGTTGAATAAAGAAAACCCACCAAAGCAACTAAAGCGTCGCCGACGCCTTTGCGACTTTATGCAGTTATCTCATACTCTTCGGAGGCCGGCGGCCCCACAACAGTTGTCCCATAGGTTGAGCGAACGCGCCTTCTTTCACACAGGCATTATCGCTTCCAGGAGGTCATGCAACACACAGGTACACACTCCTGTAGTCCTCTCGTTCTCATACGTAGGCTCTAGTTTTCATCTTTTTATTTTCATCTTTCATTGGGACGGTGCCGCTGGTGTTCAGTTCCAGCCGTTGCGAAATAACTCAGTCCACAAAGCGCGGAGACAGTCCCTTGTGTGATGAATCGCTTTCCTGTCGCCTTTGCGATCCATTTTCTGTATATTAAAGTACCGCTTGGCTGTTCGTATCATATTGCGATAGAATAGCGGTCATTTGTTCTTTGTCTTGCGGATAATCGTACTGCGCTGAATGCTTGCTTCGGGACGTCGTCTGCTCGCGGAATACAGAAGTTATGCCTTTGTTGTCCGCAAGATGGTGCGGAACACAGCACATCATTAGCTCCACCATACCAGCGCACGATGCCCATAGTGAACATAGTGTGGTTGTCGAAAGAATATAAATCGACAGCGCTGCTGTGATGGGGCATCTCGTGCTTGATATTTTTTATATCGCGTCAATTTAGGGCACTACCGAGGGAGCTTTTGGAAATCTGCCATGGTGAATAGCTGGCCATAGGGACATATTGGTGTAATTGTAGGGTTGAACCGCTTGCGGATAGTTTCAGGTGCGTGAGAGGCATTAGCGAATAATTTGTAATCAAAACTTCAGCGTACCGGTTGAGCGGTGCTAGCGGTGTAAAATTGTCGGTAGGTGTTAGTTGTTTCAGTCCTACCTTCTTTAGTTTTTTTGAATGAAAGAATACAGATGCCTGGTGGAAGTAACGTTTAGGATAGGTTATTGGAGGGCTCCGAGGAGGGTTGAAGCGTCGGCTGAGAAGCAGTGGTGGTTGGGACATTGTGAGCCTCGTGCTACACCACATGGGCTGCATCACTACCTTGAGATGACTCATGCCTCAGCGTCCAGTCGATACGAACCTGTGTTCTGTAGGTAAGTAGGGCTCTGATCTGGCTATTGATTTGATGAATGTATGGATGAGTTGAGTGAGACCGTTTAGTTACTGAGTCACTTTAAAAGAATCTGCCAAAACAACTATCTAGTATGGGATGCGAGACAAGAAGTCAAATATGACAAATTCGCGTGCTAGACGTTTACTTCAAGAGATAAGGCATGTGGTAGAAATATATTGCGGGATTCAAGTACAGTAATGTTTCTTTAGTATGGACACCCCGCAATATGGACGAAATTTTGGGCAACCGGTATCTCGCCATACAATTGTGCCCCATTAATATAGGACCCCGCAGTCCGGACTATGGGCTCATTCTTTTGGGCTGAATCTGGTAAATACAGGTGTTTTTGCCTCGTTATTATGAATGAGGGGCATGAAAGAACATGGGACGCGGTGACGCCTCAAACAATTGTGAACTGCGCGCGGCACGCAGGTGAATAATTCTTGTCAAGAGCTCTGCTATTGAAGACAACGATCCGACGTACCTTGCACTCTCGGCACTTCCTGAAACTCTTCGACCACCCTTCCAGATTCCTCTCACTACTTTATTTTTGTTATATGACCACAGGGATCCGTGCTTTATGATAGAGGCGTTTCTTTCTCCTTTTATTCTTAAATACTTCTCATGAGATTTAACACAGGCCTCACGTTCGTTTATCTATACACCCAGATGTTTGTATATTGTCAAAGACGGTATTGTTGCTTGTTGAACGAATACCGATTCCTGTGAACTCCAGAGGGTCAGGAGCCCTCGTCAGGCCCTCAATGCCTTTACCTCCTGGCCC
Source organism: Haemaphysalis longicornis (assembly GCA_013339765.2). NCBI lineage: Eukaryota > Metazoa > Arthropoda > Arachnida > Ixodida > Ixodidae > Haemaphysalis > Haemaphysalis longicornis. The sequence continues at coordinate 121,406,181 of CM023449.1, forward strand.
TTCAGCAGGATTTGCAACGTCTGCTGAAAAATAAAGTCTTCTTCTTCTACTTCTTAAGGGCGTCGTCGTTAAAAATCGGAACTCCCGAATTGTTTGTGCTAAACTCGAACCCAAGTTCAGTGGCATCTTCCCCGCATATATCAGCGAGCTGTTCCAGACACTGTTCGCTATCTGCTAGTAGTGATATGTCATCTGCATATACCAGTCCCGGGAATTCTTGTTCCACTTCCTGTGCATTGCGGCTATAACACAGATTGAAACCTATTTTACTGTCATCACGCTTTCTCTCTAGTCTTGCTAAGTACAGCATGAACAGCAATGGCGACAGAGGACAACCCTGCATTAAACCTCTATTTGTGACTACCGGTTCGGTGCGCTTAACGTCCTCCCAGGTAATTTCCACCTTGCTCTCACTGTAAATTCCCTGCAGCTGCTGTATAAAGTCCTCGTTTAACCCCTCCCGCTCAAGTAGGCTCCATAGACGTTCTCTAGTTACATTGTCTTAGGCTCCCTTTATATCCAGAAATACTCTCCATAGTGCCCGTTTTTTAGCCATTGAAAGCTCTATGCAGTTGGTCAGGACACATAACTTGTCCTCTAAGCACCTGTCTCGTCTGAATCCATTTTGTAGTTCTCTCAGTATGCCATTCCCCTGTATCCACGCTTGTCGTTCCGCCTTTAAGGGCTGCATCGGATAGCTAACACGTCATTGAGGTTGCACTACAGTTAATATAGGTCAAAATGTTAGTATGGAAAGTTGCTGTGTCCTAACGGACAACAAGTGGTGGGATGCATTAAACGTTTGAGGCACCATGCATTAAAAGCTTCAGTTGGCAGATACATTCAATTGATGTCAATTGAACAAATATCCAAATACCTGGTGCTAGTTAGTTGAAGCAGCTTCTTACCTCGGTATTTCTGCCTTCGTTTTTGTGTATATTGGTTGTAATTTGTTGGTTTTAATTTTTTTCGCATTTATGGTTATACGTAAAGTGGTTTTCATTGTGTCCGCCTGGTGCGGGTAGCAGCTACAGAAGCATTTGGCTACTTTGCACAACGTAAATGCCGATAAACCTTAAAGAACTTTGCTGAGTAGTTCAAAGCAATGAAGACGCAGTTGTGCTCCGCAGGTGGAAAGTTCTTACAGTTTTTGAAGCGTTAAAATGAATGTTCTAAATGCAGTGTCCACTCGTAAATGTGGTTCTGAACGTTACCATAGGCGCCAAATTTAGGCAGCACCCATGTATTGAGTCCAATAAAAATGCGTTCAAAAGACGCTTCATAAATATTTCTTATTTCGCACTTGCGCCAAGTTTGGCAAGATTTAAATAAAATGATCGGAGCCGTTGTTGTAAATTTGTGGTACATTTAACGGTACGAAATATGCGCGCGTAAAATCGCCTGTAATCTATTTTAACGCGAACAGCATACGTGTCTTTCCTTTCCTTTCGCAATTTAAAAAAACCATGCTGGCAAAAAAAACTCGTGCTGTGTATTCTGACTACGAGCCCCGGCAAGAAAATGAACAATTGGGAGGTACGTAGTAATCGCTATATCCAGTACTGAGAAGGTAACGTGCTGTAATACAGGTAAAGAGAAAACACGGGTTGTACGTGAACTATACAAGACATTATTACCTATTTTGGAGGGGAATCTGGTGTCCGCGTGGGCGCGTCTCGCTGAGGGCGTCTAGTTCGCCATTAGAATTGTGGAAAAAGTAGGCTTCCATATACTTTGTAATGTCATTGGCTTGTAAAATTTTAGCAACAAACAGGCAAGGCAACAATAAAACGGCTTATCTACGTAGAGGGTTCAGTATTGGTTTAAAGATGGCAATTATGCGCGGAGTTCGTTTGGGTCGTCTTTGATAAAAAAACTGCGACGGGTTCCACAAATAGCTACCCGACCTAAAGTTTGTGTTGCACAACAAATTCTGTCGGTGTGGTTTACTGCCCTGTTAATATTTTTTTCGCCCGTGTACAACTGTAGTTAGTTGAGTGAATGAGGGAGGGAGGGAGAAAGCTTTAATGTACACGAATGAATTATTGGCGCTTTGATAGAGCCACACAGAACGGTATAAACGTCAGCCGTTGAATCCGGCTCAGCAATGTCGGGCAACCGCAAAAGCTAAACTACGATTAGCCGGCTCGTTCTGTATGTTGCACAGTTGCTTCCCTGGGCTCGGCGAAATGGGAAGCGTGGAAGAGTAATTGCCCAGATGGTATCCCGGACGAAATGTTTGCCGAAGCAACGATCGTCGCTTCCCCACCTGTGGATAATTACCCGCGTGTAGCGTGGCGTATTAGCGCATGCCTCGGCACCCAGCCTGTAATATACCTATAGACACGTGCGGGCGAATGAATTGTTTCCAAACTCTAGCACGGCATTAATATCTAATCATTGCTGAAACATAACAGCCATGTGCTCTCGTAATTACGACTTCTGATGGATTCCACGTTGATTGGCAGCTAACGCCATGATGTGCAATCATGTTTTAACGTGCACAATATCTGAAGGCTCGAGGATAGAAGCGGTCTTTTTCGCAATTGCTTTGCAGCAAGTTGTAGGGGGGCTGCAGTCTTTGGAGGTGTAACATTATCGTAACTGAAATAACATTTCCGGCATTTTCGCCGCGTCTCCGAAATATGTTTGGACACTGCAATTGGATAGAAGGCCGTGTTGTCCATTAGACAGGATATCGGTGTGCGGGCCCATTGCCGAAATTAAGTTGAATTTTGCATTCGCTGAGAACGGCACAATTAGAAACTTACAAGTTATTTTGCACCTTCCTGCCAAACTGTGTATACAACCCATAAGTTCGGCGGGCACTCCATAAGATTCCCGAAATTCCTGACTACACAAACATCATTAGGAGGAAAAATTTTAAATGACAAAATTTATGGTTTCCAGGCATCTTTGGCTGGGCTTTTATTACGACTTTTCGAAGGTCTCTATCAAGTTTTTGTGCGTTTTTCTGCCATTTTTCGGCCTTCTGCAAAGAACTCGAACAAATCTTAAGCAAATTAAACCTAGAAAACAAAAACATCGTTATTTTAGGTGACATAAACAGTGACATTACTGATGTAACAGATGGCGCATGCTCAGAGTACAATAACTGCTTCGTTGGTAACGGTTTAGAATCTTTAATACAATCAGCTACTCGGTGCGTGCCACATGATCCGCACACGCTTATTGACCAAATCTTATCTAGCTTAGTTTCCCCTCAAGTTCCTGGAATTGTCGACTTTAATATCACAGACCATTACCCTATTTTTTTACTGCTAGAAAGCCGTACCCAATCTAAGGCTCAGACCTTAACAAGGCACTCGTTTGAGTCCAGTAAATTTACCGAAATCATATCGCTTACTGACTGGAAGGACGTGTTGGAGGAACATTTCCCAGAAGCGGCATTGAACTTATTCTCTTCTAAAATAGTAGAATCAATTAATCTATGCGCGTCACTGACTCCCGTTCATAAGCGATACTCTGCCCCCCGGAACCCATGGATAACGAATGGCCTACTACGCAGCATTCGTAAAAGATTGATTGATTGATGTGGGGGTTTAACGCGCCGACGCAACGCAGGCGATGAGGCGCGCCGTAGTGGAGGGCTCCGGATTAATTTTGACCACCTGGGGATCTTTAACGTGCGCCGAAATCTCGTACACACGGGCGTTTTTGCTTTTCGCCTCCATCAGAAAAGCGGCCGCCGCGGCCGGGATTCGAACCCCCGACCTCGTGCTCAGCAGCGCAACGCCTTAGCCACTGAGCCACCGCGGCGGGTCATTCGTAAAAGAGACAACCTTTCAAGAAAGTAAAAGCTCGGCGCTTCAATATTCCTCTTAAAATTCGTCATAAAAAGTATTCGCAAACCCTCGATGCAGCGTTGAAGCAAGCTAAAAAGAACTACTACCAAAATGAAATAAGAACTGGCAACTAATCAGAGAATTCCTTAAGCTGGGTGACGAGCACTGCTCTATAACTGAAATTAACGATGGTATGCAGACTTTAACGAATCCTATGGACATTGCTGACTCATTTAATACTTTCTTTTCTAAAGTGAATGTAACGCAGGCTAGTAACGTTTCATGCCTCCCTAGATGTCCCCATAGTTTTTACCTGCGTTCTACCTTCGTCTGACGAAGCCCATAATGTAATTTCAAATTTAAAAAACAGTGGCCCCGGGTTAGATTTAATTCACCCTTTTAAAATAAAGCTAGTTTTTCGTTACGTTTCCACCGTACTTGCCAGCATAATCAATAAATATTTACGACCGGCGTTTTTCCGTCTGAACTTAAACGTGGCAAAATTGATCCAGTCTTCAAAAAACGAGAGCGTAATTTTTTAGCTAATTACTGTTCTATAACTACTCTTCCGTTCTTTAGTAAATTAATCAAGGAAATCATTTCAGATCGTCTAATGCCATATTTTGCTAACTTCGACCTTCTAACCAACTGCCAGTTTGGTTTTCGCCCTAATCTTTCAACAGAACTTGCGCTTATAGAATTTACAGATAAGATTAAACAGCTGATTGACAAAGGTCACTCGGCTAAGCGGTATTTATTGATTTCAAAAAAGCTTTCGATAGCATTAATCATGAAATTCTTTTTTCTAAATCAGCATCTCTCGGAATTTGTGGGCCACCTCTAACACTTTTGCGGAGCTATATAGCAGAAAGGACTCAAGTGGTACGCCTTTTAGAAGCAACTTCGCAACCTATAACTGTAAATCAAGGGGTTCCGCAAGGGTCAATTTTAGGTCCACTTCTCTTCTTAGTGTATATAAATGACTTGCCTACGTGCTAAATAACACAACTTGTATTCTTTACGCCGATGACACAACAATATTAACAGGTGATCCTAATCTAGACGCCCTAACAGCGAGGCTAAACAAAACCTCGAAAATATTGTAGCATGGTGTAATAAAAACGCACTCCAGATAAACCCCACAAAAAGAAAATATTAATATTTCATACCTCTAATAAGCATCCAGTTTCAGGTCCAAGCCTTTGCTTTGAACGCACCGCCATTACTGTGTCACGCACAGTAACATTCCTCAGAGTTCTACTCAACACTCATCTGAAATTTAATCTCTACGTGAAATTACTTACAAAAAAATTGGTTTTGGCATACGCGTACTAATTAAATCTCGAAGCTATTTTCAAAAACATATCCTGATATCTCTATACTATGCATTTGTTCACAGTCATCTTAATTACTGCTTATCGTCATGGGGAAACACATATTCTACTCATTTGTCATGTCTCCATCATTTACAAAACCAAGCAGTTGGCCTAATTACATTCAGCTCTTACAACGCATCGGCGCTTCCTATCTACACCAATCTGAAGATTCTACCGCTAAAACTTGCTTTTCAACTAAAACTGGGTGCCATGATCTTTCGGGCTCGCAAACATGGCATAATAATTAGTATCTTCTTAGATTCCCACCTAAGAAACACCAATCCCACAAGATTTGCACAAGACCTTAACCTACTGCTGCCTAGGGTCTACACTAACTACGGCAAACAAGCAGCCATTTTTGCAGCCATTCAACTGAAATGTATTACCAATAACAATTAAATTGTCCTATTCTATGCGTTCCTTCAACAGTAGTTTAAGATCGTTTTTGCTTAACAATCTTTCCGAAAAATAAAGTTAAATATAGTAGGTAAACCTCTTTTTCCAGTTTTCCAGAGCTAATATTGTATAATTTCTTGTTGTAGTGCTTGCATGTTTTATTGGCGTGTTACACTGATCCGTACCTAATTACAAAATTTTAGTACTTGTACGAAATATTGCTTCTTGATTGTACAGTAATTTTAGACCATGCTTGCTATCATTTCTTTTCTGAATAATACTTTTTGTGCTTCCCCCTGTTTATAGTACTCCAACCCTTTTTCCCGAGATAATATTGCACAATTTCTTGATAAAGTGTTGGCATATTCAATTAGCGTGCTAAACTGACCCGTACCTCGACTGCCTACATATTTTTTTAACAATATTTTCGCATGTATTAACAGGAGGTCCCCCGACAGTTTTACTTTGGGACCTCCGTCTGTACTAATAACTACGTGCGATCTGTATGTATCGAAAAATGTTTAATAAAATCCTTGAATACTTGAATCCTTGTAACTCAATACCGTTAAGAACGATATTGATTTCGACGTTGAGGAATTACAGGAATAAAATTGGATGTCCTGGCCATTCGAGAAACCGGAAAGGGCAAAATCTCGCATTCCGCAGTTGGAAAGAATGAAATTGCGGAAAGCCTTAATTCGTTGGCATGACATTAGAGAGTAACATGGCTTCCCATTCCGCAACATTACTGTGTGTGTGTTTGTGTGTGCGTGTGCACGTGTGTGTCTGTGTGTGCGTGAATGTGTGTGAGTGTGTGCTTGCGTGCGTGTGTGTATGTGTTTGTGCGTGCGTGTGGGTGTCTGTGCCTCTGTGTTTGTGAGCGTGGGTGTGTGTGTGTGTCTGCGCGTGTGCGCGATCGTGTGTGCGTGCGTGCGCGTGTGTGTGTCTGTGCGTGCGTGCGTGTTTGTGTGTGTGCGTTTGTGTGCGTGCGTGTGCGAGCGTTTGTTTGTGGGCTTGTGGGCGTGTGTGTGCTTCTGTGTAAGTGCGCGTCTGTGTGTCTGTGTGGGTCAATGTGTGTGTGTCTTGGTGTTTGTCTGTGTGCGCCTGTGCGTGTGTGTGTCTGTGGGCGTGTGTCTGTGTGTGTGCGTGTGTGTGCGTCTGTGTGTGTCTGTGCGTTTGTGCGTGCGTTTGTGTCTCTGTGTGCGTGTGTGCATGTGTCTGTCTCTGCGTCTGTGTGTCTTCGTATGTGCGTGCATTCATGTGTGTGCATGTGTCTATGTCTGTGTGTGTGTCTGTATGCGTGCGTGTGTGTGTGCTTGCGTGCATGTGTGTGTTTGTGTGTGCGTGTGCGTGTGTGTGTCTGTGTGTGCTGGCGTGTGTGTTCGTGTGTGTGTCTGTATGTTTGTATGTGTGTGCGTGTGCTTGTGCGTATGCCTGCCTGTGTGTGTGTGTGTGTGCGTGCGTGTATGTGTCGCTGTGTGTCTGCGTGTGTGCCTGCGTGTGCGTCTCTGTGCGTGCGTGTGTGTGTGTGTGTGTCTGTGTGTGTCCGTGCGTTCGTGTGTCTGTCTGTGTGTGGGCGTGCGTGTGTGTCTGTGGGCATGCCTGTGCGTGCGTGTGTGCGTGTGTCTGTGCGTACGTGCGTGCTTGTGTGCGCGTGCGTGTGTGTCAGTGCTTGCGTATGTGTTTGTGTCTGGGTCTGCGTGTGTGCGCGCGTATGTGTCGGTGTGTTTGTCTGTGTGTGTGTATGTGCGTCTGTGTGTGTCTGTGGGTGTGTGCCTGCGTGTGCCTGCGTGCATGTGTGCGTGCGCGCGTGCGTGTGCTTGGGTGTGTGTGTGCGCATGCGCGCGCGCGTGTGTGTCTGCGTGCGCACGTGTGCGTCAGTCTGTGCGTACGTGTGTGTTTGTGTCTGTGTGTGCGTGTGCGTGTGAGTGTGCACGTGCGTGAGTGCGTGCATGTGTGTGTGATTGCGTGGGATTGTGTGTGTGCGTGTGTGTGTCTGCGCTTGTGCGCATGCCGGTATGTGCGCGCGCGTGTGTGTGTGTCTGTGTCTGTGCGTGTGTGTGTGCTTGCGTGCGTGTGTGCGTGTATGTGTGTCTGTGTCTGTGTCTCTGTGTGCGCTCGCGTGCATGCCTGTGCGTGCGCGTGAGTGTATGTGTGTGTGTGTGTGTCTGTGTGTGTCTGTGGGTGTGTGCAGGCGTATGTGCGGGTGTGCGTGTGTGTCTGGTGGGTTCGTGTGTGTGTGTGTTGGTCTCGGTGTGTGTGTCAGTTTCTGTATCTGTCTGTGCGTTTGCGATTGCGTGTGCGGTCACGCGTGCGTGCGTGTGGGTGTCTGTTTTTCTGTGCGTGCTTTGCTTGTGCGTGTGTGCGCGTGCGTGCGTGCGTGCGTGAGTCTGTGTCTGTGTGTGTGCGTGTGGGTGTGCTTGTGTGTGCGCATGCGTGTGTGTGCGTGCGTGTGTGTCTAAGCGTGCGTGCGTGCGTGCGTGTGTTTGTGTGTGTCTGTGTCTGCGTCTGTTTGTGCGTGTGCGTGTGTGCACGCGTGATGCCTGCGTTTGTGCGTGCGTGCGTATGCTTGTGTGTGTGTGCGTGTGTGTGTGTGTTTGTCTGTTCGTGTGCGCATGCGTGTGTGTGCGTGCATGTGCGCTCATGTGCATGCTTGCGGGCGTGTATGCGTGTGTGTGAGTGTCTATGTATGTGTTTGCGTGTGGGTGTGCGCGCGCATGCATGCGTGTGCGTGTGTATGTGTGTGTGTGTGTGTGTGTGTGTGTGTGTGTGTGTGTGTGTGTGTGTGTGTGTGTGTGTGAGAGAGAGAGAGTTCGCGTGCGCGTGTGCGTGAGCTTGTGCCTGAGTGTGTGTGTTTGTGTGTGCGGGCGCGCGGGTCAGTCTGCTGCGTGCATGCACTGTGTTTGGCTTCACGTGATGGTACCAAAAAATATTTTGAACGTTGTACTCTCGATAAAAGTTGCCTGCCACCGAAGAGGCTGGCCAAGGATGCATTATTTGGAGATGAATTGCGGCTCTTAGCTTGTGGGCAATGGAGTGTAACGCCAGGTGGCCCCAAGGCGGCTTGTTTTCGACAAGAAAGCGACTGCGGTCTATGAAACGGCAGTTTTATGAGTAAAGAAAGAAAATAAACTTTATTGTATCGCGGAAGTGAATGAATTCCTAATATAAACTTTCGCTGGTAAACAGTAATGCTTTTAAATGACACATGTAAGCAGCAATAAATCTCCGTGCGAACCTTTTATTTTCGGTCAGTTAGGGATACAAACGTTCGGCTCTCGTGGAAAACATTTTGCAGTGGATTGTAGGGGCAGGTTAGCCATGTCAACATTCACAAAAAATCACGCACCCCACCATCTAGAGCTGCGATGGTTGAACGCCATATTTTGGCGTGAGGGATTCTTCTGTTGTCGTCTGAGCTTGAAATGCGTTTCGACCGTTTCTGAATGGAGCAATCGCATAGACGCCGTATTTATAACGCAAGGGAGCCAGGTTCAATAGCGGCCAATGAAACGTTCTCTTCTTTCACTTCACCCGTGATCATTCATCATCATCTTCAATCCAACTTGGTTTTTCTGCGGTCGTTTTTGCGTTACATGCGCCATCAGCGCGAACACCAAATCTTCGCTCTAATTTAACGAACCTGCATTAGGAATTTGTTTTAATGCCAACGTGACAGTGAAACAAACAAACAAAAACATAGCACTAACAAGTCAAACAAAAAAAACACTCCTGTATTTCTTTCTCCGAACGTGTTTGAACCGGTTCTGGCATGTTCATACCGGAACGGAATAGTGCTAGAGAACCTAACGCAGAGCCTGACGCGAACGCTTGATCCCGAACGCGAAGCAATCCCGAAAAAAATCTGGTTCGACACCATGGTATGAATCCTCGATGGAACTTGTGGTACGACTAGCCGCTCCTTGATGTTATTCGTTCTCTGCAGATTCTCTACAACCAGGTGTAGACTATCCGTTCGTTGTGGAAATGGGGCGGGGCACTTTTGAAGGCAGTCTTCTCTCGTCCTGCATAATAGGAAATTTATGACGTTCCTGGCCTCCGGCAGTACGCCCTATGAGTGTCCTCCCGATTATGAGGAGAAAATATTGGGGAAATTCAAAATGCTCAAGGACAACTTGTCCAGTTATACCAAGTGGGAAGCCAAACAAAGGCCAGAAAGCAAGCACGCTCAAGCACACGAACAAAGAATCAAACGCACTTTCACGAACGCCTCACCTTTGCCCATGAAATTCGCGAGCTGATTTCTGGTCCGCTCAGATTCGTTGACGGTCACGAAGAATTTACGAAAACGTAGCCATCAACAGCTTGTCACTAAAAGCTTAATTTGGTTTCTTTTGTGAGCGAAAGACCTAATAAAATTGTGCAAAAGTCAGCGGCTTTTAACGCGGCGTGTCTTATAGAATTGGCGGAAGAGTGTAATATGTTCGTTCGCTTTAAGGCGATGTCCTAGCAGCGAGATGACCACTAAAGAGTAGCATTTAGTGTCTGGAAACCTCCCTTTACCACATAAGTAAACCATGCCTCACAAGAAACATGTGAGGCGCCGCCACTCAGGACAGTTTGGGATGCTTTTTGTCCGCGCCTGATGCTTTCTTGCAGGCAGTGGGGAAGGCTTTCGTTACATATGACCCTGATGAAATTACCCTCGCACGCTTTCTTTTTGCTCTAGATAGGTCCCCATCTCTTTTAGAACCACGCGTCAGGTCCTCAACTTGAGTCATAGCAGCTTGACGTCTTTTCTCAAAGCGAACTTCTTTTTCGATGGGTCACGCTGCATAAGTAACAAACATGTTATAGAATTTGCACGGAGTTAAAGGGAGCCCAGGTGGGGATCACAAACGCAGCAAATTTACCTCCTTTATTGCACCCATAAACTCTAGACGGCAATATTGGATGACCCTAGCGCGCAGGAAGCTTAGAGTCATCGCCCCATTTACGACTTTTATAATGTGCGACAGCACGAAGCCGCTTAAGCAAAACCCACAACCCTTTTAGCGCTTTCCGCGGCAACCATATACCCTCCGCCGTCTCCTTCTGTCGTTTCGTATTTTCCTTCTCTGCATCTTTGTTATTTGGGGGATTTTCCAAACGCACCAATACAAGAGTTTGCACATTCCTTCTGGCTTCGGAGGGTATAAAACGCTTTCAAAGCGCCGCTAGGCTGGAGTGCCTGATGACCTTCTATTTTTTGCAAGTACTTTTATTCTGGTTTGGTCTTGTTTTGCGGTGTAGGAAAAGTGACGAAATTTTTTCAAAGCTTTATTGCCCTGATCACGTCGTTTAAGACGCACACTATTTTTTTTCTGTGTCCTGTTAGCCCCCGCTTCCCCCCTTTAAAAAACAATTAAGATTCAAAAGAGTGGTCGCACCTTCAAGTGCTGTATGAGAGAGTGTTTAACACAGCTTTATAGAAAGAAATTACGGTTTGTCGAAAGTACTCAGTACCGACTTTGAAAACCGCGCTTGCCCGCTGTCTGAGAAAAACGATAAAAAAAATTACACCATCTTCCCACGTGGGAACCCTGAGGGGATGCAAAGCCGTGGAGTAGTAGCGTGCTAATTGGTTGTTGGAGTAAAGACACGTGTAGTAGCGCATTAAAGGTCTTCTTTATTTATCGAGTAGTGGGGAACGTTTTCCGGCTTCTCGTTCTCGAAGCGAGGAATCCGCTGTTCGACGCTGCCGTTTACGTTCGGCGTCGCGAGCTCTCCTCTGTGCAGCCTTGTCTTCGGAGGTGGTCGCGGTTCTGACAGTGTGCTGGCTGGCGCTAGTTGAAGGTGTGCCAGCCAGTTCGCTGACGAAATCGTTGGCGTCCATTTTCGGTCATCGGACGGCGCAGTACCGAAGAAGCAACTGAGCGGAGCACGGACGGCTTTATTTGCAGAGCAGAGGGAGTGGAGAGGAGGAGCAGCGCGCATGCGCGTGATTGGAGAGCTGGTGTGCAGAGGGGAGAGCAGGAGCAGCGCGGGCTAGCGCACAGGTGGTGTGGGGAGTAAAAGGGGAGGAAGAGCGGCGTTATCACAGCTGTTGTGGAGAGCGGGAGAGGTGCGGACGCCGGACGACGGAGGGTCGACTAAGAGGTGCTTTGCATCTAAAAATGTGGTCGCGTGCCTTTTTAATACGAAATTCTATCCCAGGGCTCAGCAGGCTTTTGTGTTTTCGGCGATCGCAAAGTTAAAAATACTAGAGGTCAAGCATTCCGCTGAATAGAAAAAATCATGTTGCGCAGAGTTATTGTTTGTTGTATTTGTATTCTTCTATTGTGTTTTAAATTGAATGTATAAATAATATAAATTATAATGCTCAGGTGAGTCGTGAAAACTCACCAGTGTGCTGACACAATTGAAGCGACAAATGTACAACTTGTAAAACAAGAATCCCCATTCAATTTCAATTGCAATTTACTTCAGACCTAAATACATGCATGTGATTCTGCAAACGAGGCGTTGCAAAAGGAGACTTGTACGTCTCCTGACGAGGCCACGCCTCCTGCAGTACACATAGAAAAGCAGTGGATGCAATCAAGAAAAGCAGAACAGTCCAAAAACTCTGCAATAGAACAAAGGAACGAACACTTCCCATATATGGTAAAGGCAGAACAAACAAGCACACTTTGTACAGTGTACAAAGAAAATGTTGATTACAAGCGCAATGAAAGCTAATCATATGTTTAACAATATATTGCTGCAATTTTGTCTTTACACAATGTAAATACTTAGTATAGGTGATGCATACCCCAATAAATTGGCATTACATGCAATGTTCAACGTGCAGGGAAGTCAGTTAAGACCGCGTGTATTTAGAGGAAGGAGCTTTATTTTCGTTTTGTATTGCCAGATAGTTTTAGTTATGAGCTTCTTCAATTACGGGACGATGGCTGTTACAGAGAGATACATACAATTTGATTATGTATGGTTTGGCTACCATAGTCTGTCCGGCGTCCACGGCCAGCTAGGTAGTTCGTACGTGAATTATAACTGCCTCTCGTTTTAAATATTTGTCAAAGAATGCAAGGTTATTCTTAATTTGGTGATAAAAAAAATTTTGTACGAAACTATAAACTTCAGCAAAGGGTAAACTTTTAGAGTCTGAAAAAGGGACCTTTCTCTTGAGATATCGGGCATGTGACTCGAAAAGTTTAACTTAGGAGGTTATAAAGCCGATCTGAGTCATTTTTATTACCTAATCCCTATACTAAATCGCAATACACAAGGTGTGGAAGAATACGTGAAGAATTTAATTGTTTCTTCAACCACATTGGTAAGATTTGCCTGAGTCCGTTCATCACACCGGTTCGCCTAAATATCTTCAAACAGACATGATTGACATGGTCCGCCCAGTTATGTCAGATTCGAAACAAACGCCAAGGAACCGACAAGTACTTGTGAACGTGTGGTGGGAATGGTCAATCGGTAATTTGGCATTATGATGGATGAGTTCTTCCGAGCAAATATCATAAAATGTGCTTTTTTCACATTGAGCGCAATTTTAATAATAATCAGCCATATATTCAATCATTTAGCCAGGCGTTAGCCTGCGATTGGAGCCGTGCAAGGTCTGGTCGTAGGAAGAAAACGTTTTTATGGTCCGCGTAAAGAACATCAGGGGTTAAGAAAATAATTACGGTACCATTGATGAAGGCGAGGAAAAGAAACGGACCGAGAATTGATACCTGGGGAACTGCCTATTGTATTTTTCCCTGCCTCTAAGGGAATTTCATGAAGCTGTGTATGTTGTTCTCTGACTAAGATAACTTTCTTAGAGTTGACAAGACAACACACGAATTCCATACAGTTTTGTTTTTTAATTAGGATGTCATGCTTGATAGAATAGCTTTTCGAAAGTATATAAAAATAGCGATTGTATACAGCTTCTGCTCGTAGGTCGGCAGTATTATTTCCTGAATGTCTAGTAGAGCAGTTTCAGCTGTGTTACCGGTTCGATACCCGTACTGCTGTTTACAAATCACATTTTTGTCCACGAAAAAGCTGTTTATCCTTTCGTCAATAATACGCTGAGCAATTCCAAAAAGTGCTAATATAGAAATTGGTCTATAGTTATTGAAGTCAGTTTTGTGGCCGCCTTAATAAAGATAATGGTAATTAGGGCAATATACATTTTGTCAGGGAATAAAGAGCAATCTGTTACATATTATAAGTAAGTGGACCGCTAATGAACTCAGAGCGGCTTTGCTCAATATAGCTCCAATATCATCGTGCCCTGCGTAACAAGTATTTTTCAATGCATTTATTATAGTAACAACCAAGTTGTTTAGCAAATCGTAATTTTTTTTGTCTACAGTCAAAAACACCACGAAATTGCCGATCGCGCGCACGTGAGTGTGGAGCTCGCCACGACCGCTCGGCAGTTAGCAAAACCAAAAAAATGCCCATAGCTCGTGTGTGTGTTCCTCGCGGCGACCACCTTGAGTCCCCTGTGCACGTTTGTCAAGCCAAGCACACCCACTTAGGGAGATTGGCCGAGATTGGCAAAAAAAGTTCCAGCGTTCGCCGTGATTGTGGCATCAGGCAAGACTTGCTCGGACGGGATAGACTGCAGCGTTCGCACAAGTCGTGGAAAGGCTTGCGCGGAACGAGAAAGACACGGAATAGCGTACGCCCCCCCCCCCCCCCCCCCCCCTTAAGTGATGTCCAATAGCTATCACTTCCAAAAAAATGAAAGCTCACACTGATAGCAACAACACTGGCATAAACGTAGTTGCTGCAACGAAGAATCAGATCGGAAGCAATAGTGGTCCTAAGCCTTCATGGTTGTCTCGAAGGTTGCGTAAAGATTCGCTACTTTTAAGTCTTACGCATTACTTGAAGCTTCCTTCATTTTATGTGTGATTTCTTCTTCTGATGTGGGCGTTATAAACAAGGAATCACTATCGGTAGGAAATATATAGGAATAATTAGACTTCGACGATTGTCTATACTAAACATTACTACCGGAAGTGCCGACATTCAAAAAATGATTATTAAAATCATTAGCAAGAATTTGGCCAGACCAACTAATTCCATTTATATTAGTTCGCAAAGTAATGATGTTTTCCTACCAACTACAAGTTTATTGAATTCTTGCCACAGAAACATAGGACTGTGCAATAATGACGAAAACCTTTTTTTGTAGTATTCTGAGGTAGCCTCCCTAAGGTTTCAATTTAGCCAATTACGAATTTTAAAACTGTGTAAGATCGTCTTGATTTCTTGTTTTTAAGAAATGGGGAAATAATCTGTTCTTTTTGGTTATACGCTTATATAAATCTCGGGTAATTCCAAGATTTCCCGGCGTTTTTGTGCTTCTTCAATATTGCACGTTGAAAGACATCATCATAGATCTTAAGGTATGTTTATAAGAAACATTAATAAGCATTACAGGGGTTTGGTTTACAGCGTCCTTTGGCCCAGCTAGTCGCAGTCATCAAAGAACAAAGTTTACTAATGTTAGCTTCATTTATAGTTCGTGGGGAAAATTCGGTGGCTCTGAAATCTCTCTTATTAAAAATTCCGCGAAAAAGGGACAATGATGACTTATTTTTGACATATATACACCTAATAAGATGTTACCCGCAGGTATACTTGTGAAAAATCCATCAAATAAAGTTTCTGAATTCTCTGTAATTCTTGTGGGATGTAGGAGGGCTAGTAATATTTACACAACCATATGACTGAGTTAATTCAAGCAATTTTGTTTGGTTGGAATCATTTGTCTTAACAAGCGCCATCCTTGATATTCTTTACTATTGTCCTTGGATTGCTGCAACGGCTCTGGTACATATGGAAACGGCGCTGTTCGCTTCTAGCGAAAATTCACGCGCGTCGATAAACTAAATAGCTAGGCCGTGGTGGTCCGTGGTCGCATGCCCCAGCCGTCGAGTTTCGAGTTATTTTAACTCCGAATGAGATGGATATTTTGAGTGACATGCGGAACTAATTTCTGACGCCTGCGAGGAGTGAAGCCCGTGCAAACCGCAGGGGAGACATATCGATGCGGTGCGAAAGAAACAGGTTGCACAAGTGGATAATTACTTTTTTACAGCGCCCTTCGGACTCAGCTTCTTCAATGTTTTCCTTGGACGCATCCTTAAAGTGCAGTTTGGTGTCACAGTGCGCTTTTTCCAAACGCTGAAACCCTTGACATTGGGAAACAAATTGGTTGTAAAATTCGTTTAGTATGGGAAGAGCAGTTAGAGTATTTTTTAATAATTCCCGGCTTTGTACTACATCGCTCGTTACGCGTGCGCTCGCAGTTGGACTGCTCATATTACTAATACCTGTTAAGCTGCCGAAAAAAAAAGCTGTGGTTTCTACGCCGAAAGCTGAAGCTGAAGCTATCTGTCTATCCAACCATTTTTAGGCAATCATTAGAGTACCCTAGTATCACGTGCCATACGTATCATAAATTATTAATTGATAAGCTTGAGAAAGCACAAAGACAGGTGGCTCGGCTTATATTATCACGTTACTCGCGCACTGACTATGCTTCAACTATGCTTGAAATTCTCTCCTTGCCAACCTTAGCAGCACGCCACACTCATGCGCGGATTAAATCTTTCTTTTCACTCAACCACCATGCCTCGAACATTACAACTACACAACACCTAATTCGAAGACAATGCAGATACATCCAAGGTACAAATGGCCGTGCTTACGATCAACAGTTATGCATATCCCTTTCTTTCCACGCACAACCCATCAGCGGAACGCATTACCAAAATCAGTCGTCCAATCTCGAACTGTCTCTGAATTTGAGCACCGCATTCATGCAGTACCAAGTACAAATCATTTCTAACCATGTAGTCAATAGTTTCAATTCGTATTTACGTACATGTGGGTGCAGTTTGTCATTATATTTGTATTTCTAGCCTGTATTTTATTTTATTGTTTGCGCATTATCTATATGGGTACTTTGTGAACACATTTATCCGTGCACCATTATGCAAGTGCTTTTGGGCTGGTATATTAATACAACGATTTTGAACCGTCCCCCTGTATCGGCCTCACCGGCCAACAATATGAGTAAATAAAAAAACTAATTCACACCAAACATATATATTTTTATATTTTTACATGTTTATTTTACATATTGTATAAACATAGCTGGCATAGTTACAAGCATATGGTGATGCGGCGTTTTGTATAGCGAGGTTATTTCTAGCCTATTCATCCCCCGAAACAAAGGATTTCGGGGTGATTAAAAAGAAAAGTGTTCGCAAAACAGCAAAGGCAGTAGTTTTAAGAGCTCTTTTTACAGTCCTACAATATGGCTGACTACAAAGCAATGAAAACCTCCTCACCCCTCTAAGGAAAAGAAAACAGAAAGAGAAGGCAATGCCAAAAAAAGAAATCCCTACAGCAGCTCTAGCTTCACGTGCACTTGCAGTGCATTATGAGCGAACCACTGTCGCAGAAGCCTCGTTATTTTCGCGAGTAAAAAAATTTGCACGAGACACTTAAAAAAGAGTGGATCTTTCCTGTTGTGTCCCCGAAATGCGACGTGCATCCGATAATCGCAGCGGTATAGTTCAGTTGCCGAGTAGTATGCTCTCTGTAGTGTCTGCCCACACATTGACGCGATATTTATCTCCATTCACGACACGTTCGCCCAGCTGGTGTAAAATGTTTTTTCTATAGGTGGACGTGCAGGAAATAGAAGCTCAATTCGCTTACTTTTGTCGGGGAATGGTACGCTTCTTTTTCTCCCGAAATTCTTCGTAAGAAGACGAGCGAAATAGCGATGCTTTGTCGCTGCTTTTTCTGTCGCCAGATCAGCCGGCAGAAGCGCAGTTGCAGCATGACCGCTCACACAAAATATTTCGGCACTCACAAAAGGTCAAGTACATTTTAGCGCCACACGAGTAGTAAAGCGAATGCGGCGAGCGTCCGTGTCCTGCCGAATGCCCTCCGACCGCTTCTCCGGATGCCCTCCGATCAACGCCAGCGCCACGCTGCGGCCTCCTTGGGCCACGCACGAAGCTCTCCCATAGCGTGATGGCGGAGTTTCACGACCAGAAATGCATGGAAATACTCGGCTTACAACTTCGGGCGCGTCGGAGGGACGGCTTTGTCGTCTGCTTTAACGACGGATCTTTGTGGGCCTGTTCTGGCAAAGCTTCGCGCCCATTGCGCGCTTTCTTCGCGCGGCTTGATTAACTTCTTCGGCAGCACCTCCTGGGTAACCCGCACCCGACGGAATTAAGTGGTCTTACGGCAAAGATATGGTAAGGAGTGGTTTGCAGGGCCGGGAAACAAAATGTAGAGTCCACATGCCGACATTTCGCCGCTACACAAACTCATACTATTGCGCACTGCTTGCCACGAATGGGACTCCGTTTTCTAAATTGGTGAATAACAATTCGGTTGTGTTTTGAGAGGTATAACAAAAGTCGAAAGGAGCAACTGTTTCTGATAAATGGCGAGCATTAAAGTTCCCTCTGCTTTCTCGCAATCTCAAAATTACTAAACTAACCAGTTTAAATTGGTATAGATCTGAATGACTAAGCTCACACGACGAATTCTTTTGGTGTTTGCGCTTGTGTCGCGCGGTGGTGTGGCCCCGAGCTAGCACATCAGGATGGCTAGCTTCCGCTTTCGTACACTTCCAAAGACGCTCCCTTCCGTTTTCACGATGACGCACTGCTGGTGTACAGCGGCAAAGTCCGCCGCTACAGCCCGGCCGTGGCCGAATCTTCTGCGTTCGAGACGGCCCCCCTTCGAATCCCAGGTATCGGCTGGCAGAATATCTGGTTTCCCTCTTTGTATAGCCACGGGTGTGAACTCAAGTGACGTCATATGGGGAATTGTTGCGGGTGTCGTTTACAGCTTTGCTTTCAAACCACTTTCACCAAATAGGCCCAAAACAACCGTCGCTACCGCAGACGACAAAGCCGCACCACCGACGCCACCGCCGGCGAGCGAGCACTTCAGCGCGGGGAATGCTGCGTAAATTCGCTGTGCCATCTCTAGTTTGTTCCGTGAGTGAAACCCTCCGCCGGTGTTTGTTGTCTCGCACGCCACGACAGAACCATTGGCTGGTAGAGCTACAAAGCTTTGCATTAAAATTCACCGCGTATCTGCTCGATAAGCGGCGAATGTCGTCAAAAGACAATACTTCTTGACTGCCCCTCATACATAAGTCCTCGTCTTTTCCCCGCCCACCATGATGCTTTTCCAATACCACAGCTTTAGTGGGATGTTAAATGCAATACTGTAGGTTTGTTTAAAGAGATTTTTTACCGCGTTTGCTCCGCTGGCGTGCCATGCGTTGGTACTTCCAGGAAGTTTCAACGTTTCAACGTTTGGCTCGCGTGTGGTACTCCATAGCATTATAGTTTTCAAAGATTTATACGTGAAACATGCACGTATTGATTACCTGGAAGGGTCACTGGCTTTCAGCGTGTGCCAATGACGCGCCGAAGTACATGACTGGCCGCCCCCGGCGAAGCAAGGGTGTAAAGCTGGATGATGTTGCATAGTCGCACTGTCACCGTGAGTGCCAGCACACCATTCTTTCTTGTCCTACTCATACCTAACCATGCAGCTCATGGGTCTCTGTGCATGGCGTACTTCAAGCCGCCTTCAAAGCCGTGGCCGATTGTCGTTATATATCGGGTTGCAGGTATGAACGGCGGAACGAAACATCAAAAGATAATGCCGCGAGACTGGTGGCGCCACCTGGCAGTGGCGTTTGAAAACCAGTTACGCGCCCACGGCCACTGCCAGGTCGTGCCACTACAGTGAACTAGAATACTTGGGTAGTGGAAAAAGCGCCGCCTTCTCCCCATAGCACCATTGAAGCCGAACATGTTAACCCCCGCGCGTGGCGCTGGTGTGCCCCGCCCGAGGAGATCCCGAGGCGGCGCGCCTTGCAGCTATGCTGCTGTTGAGTGGTTGACGCTCGGTTTTTGTGTTTATTAAGCCGCTGCACATGATATTTTTGTGTGTGTAATTGCAAGAGCAGCCTAGCTTGCACTACGCTGGTCTTAAAAGGTTCTTGGTTCTTTTTTTCTTTGTAATTTAGAGGGGACATATGCTTGCGGTGGTCTCTTATTTCCGAAGGGCCATGGCCCATGCGGTTTGGAAGAATAGTGCAATAGCGTGTTGTGGGATTACACCCCTAATAAATTTATGTGATTGCTACAAAGATTTTATATTTGCGATTTGTTTTACCCTGCTTTTATTTGTTGAATTCCTAAATGTTTCATAATACCTTGCGTCAGCAAGACGTGGAGCACTTTTAATGAACTTGTGCATCGGTAATATGGTGATTGTTTTATGTTAATGAATGGCCAGCGTACCACTGAACTGTAGAGTTTTAAAATGGACTCGTTATAAAGTACGCCATATGGTTCTTTTCTGAAAATTACAGTTTTGAATGTTGGTAGTTTTCGCTGCCTTGAGTGAAGTTATTAAAAGCATATCGTGTGTATTGTGTGGATTAGTGCACTAAAATAGCCCGGGCAAGGTGGGACGGATTTTCTCGGGACCGAGCGGGGCTCGGCCTTCAACAATTTTGATTTCGTGCCGTGCTGGCCCGGGCGCATGCATGCAGTGTCTAAAGCCCGGCAGTCATGCGCCGCAAGTTTGTGATTGGTGATACCAAAAAGTTAGCTCATTGAATTAGGGTAAATGAAAAAATTCGAAGCGCGAAGTCACTGGAGCTCTGTTAAAAGATATTTCGTCGATTTTCTCCAAAATTCATTTTTCTGTGTCCCGATATATATTTACAAAGCTCGGTCCAAGTTTTAAAATTGTAAGTCCAATATGTGCGCTCTATGGTTACGTTTTCAGGTTAAAAAGGCCAAATTTTTTCGGACTCATGTTTGTAGACTCTCGAACGCGGGCTGATATTTCAAAACAGTTCGACGGGCTCAGGTTTATTTTAATAAATTTTACCCGGTACGGGCGGGGCTCGGGCTTATATTTAAAAATGAGTTGGGTTCGGGAGGGGCCTAGGAATTGTGACTTGCGCAGTGCTCTAGCGTGATCAAATTTTTTTTTAAAAACGGAAATGTGCGTAAGTCGGCCTGCCTAACGCACCATGCTGTTTCCGCGGCTGACAAAATGCGACAGAAACATTAGCAAACAATGAAGGAACAGTATCCACACGCTAGCCTTCATCACTAAAGCACGACACACGCGGTCGGCTTTGTTGGCTAAATGGGTTGAAAAAACGAGCAAATAGTACATGCGCACGGCAAAGCTGTACTTTTCCCATAAGAACCTTGCTACCTTACTAATAGCATTCGCAAAAGCTATAGCAACGCGCATTCGCCGCACCAGGGATGAATTTAAGCTGCAATAGAACTGATGCCCCTCGAATACAGTCGAAAATTAACGCTGCGGGTTGCGTTATTTATTTGCTTCCGTTCTCCGTTGTTTTGTGTGTTTTCTCACACGCGCTGCGTTTGCGCGCATTACCGGGACTCGTTTGGCGTTGCTCGCGCGCTCCGGCGAATTGACGCTTTCGTGTGGTACTGATTCGTACCTGTTTTTGCTTCAAGCGCACCGAGCTTCTATTTCGCCCTTGCATTTCGACTCACATGTGGTTTCAGTTTTGCTTTTCCCTTCGTGTTCCTATATTCTGCTATAGTTAAGCGCTCCACACGTTCATTGTGCGGACGTGGGTGAGCGCACACATGTGGTAATTATTTACAGTATGGAAAGTGAACAATAAACAGATGACACAATGACATTATCTCCCCACTGTTAAGTCAGTGCACATTATCCATATAGGAAAATTTAAGAGGAGCCTAGCAGGAACCACACTTGTTTAAATGTTCTTGGTTCTTTATTTTAATTGTTTCTAATGTAGATGTAAATAATTAAATGTAAACAAGGTGTAAGTGTGCGAAACAGTATGCAGTTTTAAAATGATCGCGCAGTAAAATGATACTGTCTGGCTTGGTGCTTTTCTGAGAATTGCGGTCGCGAATCCTGTATTTGCACGCTTTCCGTTGACTTGAATGAAGTTTTAAGACATTTGTCATGTGTGTTTCGTGGGTACAATTTGGAAAAAAAAACAACGTAAATGTTTGCGCTCGCATGACGCTGTTTGCTCGGTATGGAGAACTTGGTAGAAAAATCAGCAAAAAAAACGAAGAACAAAGCAGAAACATTGACCTTAAGCAGAAAGCCGTAAGCACCCCGCTCATTCCTCAGTTGACACAACACGATAGAAAAACCATCAAACAACGAAGAAAAAACTATCCGCACGCTAGCCTAGATTGAGCACGGCGTGCGCGCGCGGTCTGCTGGGTTGGCCAAATGTGATGAAAAAAGCAGCAAACAGTAAATACTAAACGTAGGTAGCTTTCCCATAAAACCTTGGTACATTAATAGCATTCTCTACTATTTTGACATGAAAAAAGAACTGTAGCTCCTCTGAGACTGCGCGACGCCCGCCTGCCCGCCGCTTCCCGAGGCAAAAAAGCGCTCGGGCGGGGCACGCGAGTGCCACCTCGTGGGGTAGACACTAACTGCCTCACTCGGAGGCGGCCGCTTTTTCCACCATCCAAGTATTCTAGTTCACTATAGCGCCACTATATCCTCATTATCTGAGGCGCCCACACGCTACGAAGGTAACGAAAGCCATCCATTTGTTGGTGTGCTCCGCGGTTGACATTTCTACATTTGCTAGTATTTGCTTTGGCAACAATCAAGCATTAATGTCATTTTCGTAAAGGAACACCACGGATACCACCTATGTGTGGATGGTTTGCCTCAGATAAACGAAGCGTCATGTTTTTGCTAAACAATGTTATAACTAAGAACATTGCCACCAGATAAAGATGTTGAGAAATGGTTCGGTATTTAAACGCCTTGTGCTTCGAAAGTTTCACTTTGGCTGGGCGGCTGAATAGAGGGACAACACGCGTCTGGAGAAGTTGCCCGTGAGACGTGGAAGGGTTTATTGGACACGGCTGGCAAACGCATCACCATAGCTTAAAGTTTCAGGCCGTCTCTGTCTGAGAGGAGCTATATTGTTATGTCGTGCGCTCCGGCGGCGCTTTTTTACGCGGCGAGGGTGCCTCGGCCACCTCGCGGCGTTGCCCGTCGACTGGCTACAAAATTTGAGTCCTTTTTGTTGGCTGGCAAGACCGAATCAGTTGCACGCGCTCTGCTGCGTCCGCGCCGCAGAATGGGGAGTCTCTAGCATTGCGCGGTATGTTGGAACTCGCAGATGATAAAGAGTACCCGGGGTAGGCTCTGCTTCGCTACGTTTTCGATGCTGCTCACTGGTTGTTTTATGATGAACCCCTTACTGGACCTACAGCCGTGCCGCCACCGGCTTTCTGTTGCCGCTGAGCACGACCATGGGCGGCACTACGAAGCGCGCCTCCGTGACATCCGCTTAGGGTTTTTCGAATTTGTCGCCTGCTTCACTCGGGATCGCTCTCCCTGTTGTTTCTTCGCGCTCGTTTGACATCTCATGCTTGTCCGCACCAGATTTCGCGTGGGCGTACCTTTTCATAATAATAATAGACTTAAAATCGCATACACTAGCTCAAGGCGTGAGTTAAAGTTTAGTTTTGGATAACGCTACGGAAGAAATATTGCCGGCGTCACCCCATTCCTAGCGAAGCTGGTCCTGTGGGGAGCGCGAAGAGTCAGAGCTCGGCGTGAGCTTCTGTAGTAAACAATTTTTCGAAGAAAGGGAACAGCCAGCTGCTAGTAACCGACACCAGCAAAAATACAAGACCAAAACAAATTCTAGGCCTTCGGGGTCGTGTGATTTGGCAGAGCATTTTACGATTCCTGGTAATTATATGTAGAGTGAAACAGTTTTTGCAACCTTGCCGAACGTTCAAAAGTACTGTATCACATCACTTCATGTTGTCATGGCTGTAAAGTTTGCCGACATGCACTATGGCGAGCAAAAAATGTAGGTGGAGTTCGAAATAAACTACTGTGTGGACAGGCTTCTAACCAGTATGGAGGTGTATTGAGCCAACCGAGTCACGTCTATGGTAATGATATGCAGTAACGCCATGTTTTTTCAGACTTGGGGGGGATATTTCGGTACATTTCTCCCGGCCCCAATCTTAAGGTATACGTTATATGGGCCTCGTGCGCTGGTATGGTGGCACCACTGATGATGATGATGATGATTTCTATTGGTTTCCCCTTTGTATCGGGGTGATGACATGTCATCTTACCAAAAAGGACTAATATACATATGTTTTACACTCTTGGTATACTAGCACTGCTTAGGGCAGGCACAAAAAGCTTATTAGGGACAAAATACTTTTTTTTTCTGTTACAGGTGGTAACTGTCCTAGGCAATATTCCCCTCTATGCTTTTCGTCCACCAGCATTCTAATCTTCTTTTCGTCCCCTCGACAGCCTTGAAGGTAACATCCTCTGTGACACCCTTAAATCCTAGGGCTTCTGAAAGCCCAATATTCCCTTCATGTAGATTTGGATGGATACCCTCACATTCTAACACGATGTGCCGCATAGTTTCTGTTTCTTTTCCGCAGACCACGCATACCCCATCATTTTGTGAATACTTCCCCACAAAACTCTTAGTTCGCAGCCAACCTGCTCTAGCCTCAAAAAGCAAAGCACTGCCCTGGGAATTATCGTAGAAATTTTCCTTTCTGATGTTCTTCTTCTCAGCCCTGTACATCTCTAACGACGTTTTAGCTTCCATTTTTTTCCCTCCATTTATTCGTTTCAATCTGCCTTGCCTCTTTTTTGGTTACCTTGGCTGTTTTGGATTCCCCACTGTTCTTTCCGTATTTCATCGTTAGGCTTCTAGTCTTTCTTAACCACTGCGTGTCCACGCTTTTCAAGTATAGGTACCTAAAAACCTTAGTTGCCCACCTTCGTTGATCCATTGCCCTCAACCTCATCTCAAAGCATATTTTACTCTCAGCTTCTCTAACTTCAAACGACGCCCAGCCCATATCTCCCTCAACTGCTTCGTTAGTTGTTTTTCCATGCGCGCCTAAGGCCAAACGTCCTACCGTTCTCTGGTTTACTTCAAGGCCTGATAGAACGTCTGATTTTAAGCAGAGTACAGCATTCGCAAACGTGAGACCCGGAACCATTACTCCTTTCCACATTCCTCTTACTACTTCATATCTGTTATACCCCCACAGAGCTCTATGCTTCATTATAGCTGCGTTTCGCTTTCCCTTAACCTTAAGTTGCTCCTCGTGAGTACTTAAGTAGTTATCCCCTTCGTTTATCCACACTCCCAAATATTTATATTCCTTCACTCTAGGTAATTCGCCTTGCTGGATAGACACTAAGTCGGTGGTAGCGTCATTGAAAACCATTATTCCAGATTTTTCTGCACTGAAATTTAATCCGAGGTCAGTGGCTTCCTGGCCGCAAATATTTATTAGCCGCTGCATATCGGTTTGGTTATCAGCTAAAAGAACAATGTCGTCTGCGTATAACATTCCCGGAATATGCTGTTGTACCACTTCGCCTTGCAGCATATGGGTTAGGCTAAACCCTACTTGACTTTCTTCCATTTTCTTTTCTAACCCTGCCATGTAAAGCATGAACAGTATTGGGCTCAAAGGGCATCCCTGTTTCAGTCCCCGATGGATGTTGACCTGCTGGGCGCATTTCTGTCCTTCCCAAGTAAGGTGCACTCTATTGTCTTTATAGATTGCTATAAGGAACTGTACTAACTCGTCATCTAATCCCTGGAGTTTCAGCATCCTCCACAGCCGTTCTCTGTTTACGTTGTCATATGCCCCTTTAATGTCCAAGAACGTAATCCATAGGGGTCTATTCCGTGCTTTCGCAATTTCAATGCATTGCGTTATCACGAACAGATTGTCATCCAGTCGCCTGTCTTGTCTAAATCCATTCTGCAGTTCCCCAAGTATTTCATTTTCTTCCATCCATGCTTGAATTTCTGATTTTATCGCCTGCATTACGAATCTATACATCACTGAGGTTACTGTGAGTGGTCTGTATGAATCAATACTGGCTTTGTCTCCTCTGCCTTTATATATTAAATTGATCCTACTTTCTAACCAGTCCTCTGGTATTTGTTTGGTTTCTATCACCTTATCTATTGCCCTCATAAACGATTCCTTACTTTTAGGTCCAAGTAGGTTTATCAGTTGCATTGGTATTCCGTCCGGGCCCACTGCTGTCTGTGGGGAAACCTTTTTCTCTGCTTTTTTCCAATCAAGGTTGCTCAAACTTATTTCCCTTTCCGCAGTCTTTTGTGGCGCTGATGTTATCGGTGCAGGTTTCCCTACCACTATTGTCCTAAACTTCTCACTAATCACTCGATGAATATTTGCCAACGCGTGCTCTCCTTCTAAATGTTCCCCCTCTTCATCGATCAGGAATTTTTGATGGTTATCGTTTTTTGAGCTTAGTGATTTTACATGGTTCCAAAACTTCTTGGATGCGCTTTGTCCTTCTTCCGTATTTCTGCCATCCATTGTTCGCTTTTCTGCTTGATCTTTGTTTGCACCATTTTCTGCACTTCTAGTTTTTTCCCATGCTAGACCTCCCACTTCTCCTTCACTACCTCCAGTTCCATACCAGTTCTTTTTGCTTCTCTATGTTCTCTCGACGCCTTTCTTCGCTGGTCAATAGCGTCTTTTATTTCCTTATTCCACCAGCTTCTCGGCTTTCTCTTCCCTTTCCATCGGTTTCGTTCCTTTGCTTCGTTCATCTTACCCTTTATGAACGCAATCATTTCGTCGTAATCCCAGTTTTTGCATGGGTATTTATTGATTTCATCTTCCAATTTATCAGCGATGATATTTAACTGCTCATTATTCAAATTATTTCCTCCTATTGTACCTATTTCTGCATTTTTCCGGGTTGCGCCTCCAAAGTGCAAGCTAAACCGCTTGTGGTCGCTTCCTAAGCTGTCTGCTCCATTTTCATCTATCCTCATTTCCCGCAGCCTTCCGTATACTGTCTCGGATACTAAACTGTAGTCTATGCTGGACTGTCTGTTACCGCTTTCCCACGTTATTTGTCCATCACACTTGCTTTCCGTGTTTACGATTACAAGCCGGTTTTCCTGGCATAGATCTATCACTAGAGAACCGCTGTGGTCTGTGTATCCATCCAAACCTTCTATATGGGCATTCATATCTCCAACTATAATTATTTCGTCCGAATCTTTGAACTCGTTTATATCTCTTCTGAAACAGTTTACCATTTCCTCATTTTCCTCCCTAGCACTACTTCCGGTCCACAGATACACCACTCCTAACCATGTATTTTTCCCCTCTATGGTGCCTCTTACCCATAGATGCTCTTTACAACTTTCATGCACTCTCTGCCAGTCGGTCCCTTGTTTAATGAGCATGCCAACACCTCCCCCTTTCTTCATTCCTGTGGTCCTGTTGCAACCTTCCCAGACATAATTGTCTATGATAGGTGGGGCTTCTAGGTCCCGGAGGTGAGTCTCGGCTAAAGCGTACACGTCTATTCCTTCCCGTTCAAGTTGCTTTTGAATTTCCACCCACGTATCTGGCTTTCTGCCTCCCTGCATATTTATGTAGCTGATTAAATATTTATTGCATTTGTTTTTCCCTTTCCGCTTACGGGGTCTGTTTTTGTCTTTTACAGAATTGTTTACTCCATTGTTTTCACTTAAATGGCTTCTGTCAACGCTCTCAGTTACGTCCGTAGGTTCTCCGTTTAGCTCTACGCCTGGCTGCCTCCCAGCGTTGAGTGTGCATGTGTCTCTTGCTTCCCCTTTGTCTCCTAGTTTGCCTTCCTTAGCTGCGCGGGGCCCCCTAAAAAAGCTACCGCTCTCCCACCTAAGCGCCACCCCAACTTCGTTCCTAGCCTGGGGCTGAAGTGAATCCCGTCCCACTGAAAAGCTTGCCTATGTCCGATGCTGCCCACTACCCTGTTCACGTCTATCACTTCCAGCCCAAGTTCCCTGCCGCACCTCACAATCTCGCTGTTAGCAGCGAGTACTACCCGTTCGGTGTGCACGCCCTGCTTCATCACCTCCGGCACGGTGCAGACTGCAATGCGCACATTTGGGGGCCGTCGCCCGCAGGTCCTTTACCCCCTTCGCTATCTCCTGGACAAGTTTTCCCTCCTCTCCCTTTAGAACATCGTTAAGCCCCGCGGCAATCACCACAAGGTTTCTGGCTTTACTAGACAAGGCCAGCTGCCCCTTCGCTGCAGTCATCACCGTCTGCATCGTTTGACCTGGAAAACACCCCACCTTCACACGCTTATCCCCCTTTACCCTTTCCACTATGGCAGCGCTGCTCCTCTTCATGTTAGAGTCACCCGCAATGATTACCACGCTATCATCTGCCACGTGCCGCTCTTTACTGGAACCCGGGTTATCGACTGGCTTTGCTGTCCTATTTCGCAGCACGTGGGAGTAGCTGTTGCCTATCGTTGCTTCCACCCCCGGTGTCCCCTCGGCGCATGCCTCCGCTTCGCTGCATGGGCCGAGGTGGTCGTCATTTGTTGCGAAATGACGCTCCTTTCTAGCTTCCTCTCAGCTGCTTCTAACTTTCCCTCAACGGCCCTCCGTTCATCGCGTTCGTTGCTTAGCGCTGCCTCCAGTTCTGCAACCCGCTTAGCTAACCCCAAGTTATCCGCTTCTACGCGTTCTAGCCGTGACACCACTACGCATAACCGACACGAACCTGCCCCTTCGTCTGCCTCGCCGCCATCCCGCTGAAACTCATCTGCGTCTACGTGCCGCGGACAGCTACCACACTGTACCAGCTTTCTACGCGTCATCTCGGCTGAAACCCCGACACAACGAGAAAGAAACCGTGCAGGTAAATACTCAGCTTCGGCTGTCCTCCGCTGTCTCTGCCGTTTCGCTGTCCTTCACTGTAGAAATACGCTGTTGTCGGAGCACCAGAAACACACGCCCGAACAGGTCGACTGCGCAGTGCGCAGTCTACCTGATTTGCTGTGGTTTGCGCCCCCTTGCGGACAACCAAGACATAACTTCTGAATTCCGCGAGCAGGTGACGTCCCGTTGCGTCTCGCTCGGCAGTGTATGAATATCAGCACAAGAAAGAAAGAATCGTGGCTATTCTTTTTCAATGCAATACAAATAGCCAAACTGTACTTACGTAAAGAGATAAGTTTTTGCAATGGCGACAGGGAAGCGATTCAGCAAAATTAAATCGGTTGTATCCAAGCGCGGGTCTGTTTCCGTGCCGTATGGACACACTGCAATTTTGCAACGGCTTCAACTGAACACCCTCGGCGTCTGCGGCGTCACACAAGTGAAAGATAAAAATAAAAAGGTGAAAACCCGCGAGCTCACTTACGAAAAGAAAGAGGAGTTCAGGAGTGTGCGTGTGTTTGTGCATCGCCTCTTGGAAGCTATAATGTGTGTAAGAGAAGCCGCGATCGCTCCACCGATGGGGACACCCCTGTGCTCCTGTTTTGTGGGGCCCACCGTCCCAGCAAGAGCATTAAATTACGGCGCAATGTGCACGCGTTGCCGGCAACGATTTTATTTGTTCAGGTTTAGCCTTTAGGTCCTTGTAAGGGCATAACTGTCATCAGTTCATAACTGGCATCATTTGCGGACAGCTTAGCGAAGAGAAGACCAGCGACGCGACTTTCATGGGGCTTGCAAAAGCGAGTTTCTCCCGTGAAAACCACAATGTGCATTGTACGCGCCAGGAAGTGATGTAATGTACGTTTTGTGTGTGAAATCGCTGCGAAAGCTTCGTTTGTATATTGCTACACCAAGCCTTGCGGCTTCAAGAGCCCGAAGATTCAGGTTTGTAGAGGCAAGTATTTGAAAATGCAACTGCTCGCCTAAATTATACCTCACACTGCTGAAAATACGATGATTTTGTTGGATGAGCTCAGAAAAATATTGCGACGC
This sequence comes from Haemaphysalis longicornis, assembly GCA_013339765.2. Lineage (NCBI taxonomy): Eukaryota > Metazoa > Arthropoda > Arachnida > Ixodida > Ixodidae > Haemaphysalis > Haemaphysalis longicornis. The sequence goes on from CM023449.1 coordinate 121,435,607, forward strand.
TTTTTATGTGCTTTCATACGTTTGAAAACGCGTAATAATTATGCGAATACTTTTGTACGTATATGCGCGAGGGGAAGCTTTCATGAAAGCGTCTAAACGTTTATTTACCTCCATAGACATTGATGAGGTTGTAACGGCGCTGTTTGGCTGGGAAACACAGCTTGAAACAAACTTGTGAGCATGCGGAAGTTGAGCTCATTGATGCGCCCAAATTCCTCTCTGTCCCGTTGGTCCGCTTCTCGTCCACGCTTGAGCTCTTGAACGCGTTTCTTGTGCATGGTAGTTTGTTGCTCTTCGAGCCATCTTATTTTCTGCTCTAGCGCTGCCGTATTTTGTTGAAGTAATATCATTGCTCCACACCGCTGTCTACTTTGCCAACTCTAGTAGTACCTGACGCTGGAGTGGCGGAAGTCTTTTGCGTTGTCTCAACTTACAGGGTGCCTTACTTGTGGATGCCGCCTGACTTGCCTCGCCGACCATGCCAAGCAGAACGACTGTTCTCCAGACTTGACCTGGGCAAGCGCAGCTCTCAAATACGATTGGCACACATGGCAAGGTACCCTTGGTAGCGACCATTTCCCCGTCGCAGTGAAGCTGAAGTGCCTAAAAGATCCCCGCCAGTCACGCCAGGCCTACGTGATCCGCTGAAACAAATTTTGAGAAACTCTTTTACAAACTCCATTGGGTGATAGCCATGGTGAAAATTACTTCATCAGAGTGGTTTCTTGGGCGAGTTGGTCATTCAATGTGTAAGTAACCGCAAAATGAACAAGGACGAACGAAGTGAACGGGACACGGCGCTACTATCAACTCGTTTTATTTTCACTATGGTGTCCGATTTTATAAGGAAGATACACAGCTAGTGAAAAAAAGGAGGAAAGGGGGGGGGAGCACAAGCAAGTACAAAAAAACAAAAAAGTGAAGGATGACATTTCAAACGGTCGCGTTACAAATGCACTTTTGCACGGTAAAATCTAATGATTTGATAAGTATTGCAGTTCTTTCTTTGTCAATGCTAAAGAAGGTGTGCTAACGCAGTTGTCTTTTAAGGAAACTATCTGGTGGGCCTCGATGATCTCTCGCGTCAACTGATCCTCGTGTCGAGCTACAACCCTAGTCTTATCAAAAAGTGGCTTACACTCACAATCTCTGCAGTCTCTTCAGTGTATGCCCAGATGTCCTTTAATTTTATTATCTACATTATTCCTGTGTTCTCTAAGCCGATCGTTTAAGCAACGACCCGACTGTCCGACGTACTGCCTGCCACACGGTAGAGGTATAGAATAAACTGTGCCTACTGAGCAATTCACGAACCGGTCCCGATGCTGCGTTGCGCACTTGCCTTTCTTTTTTTCTTTTTCATTGACTCTGTTCATTAGCTTGGTTTCTGCTTGGTCTCTGTTCACGGGCACTTGGTTTCTGCATTCTGCATTCGAAAGAGGTGATCTTTAAAGATCACCTCTTAAAACTAGCCAGGGGAGACAGGGATACACCAGCAAATCGTACCCTGCATGTCTACACAGACGCCGCAGTTGAACATGACCGCGTCTCACTCTGCTGGTACAGCCTCGAAGACCGAAGCGCAAATGCACACGTGCGTTTTGTCAAAATTTCCAGCCGAGAAGCCGAGCTATGGGCCATCCTGCTTGCCTTGACTGAGCATGCAGGCAAACACCCAAGCACCCTCGGCCCTCCCGAATGCATAATAATTTACATTGACTCAAAACTGTTCAAAACTTGCTGATTCAGAGGCGCAGGCCGACATCGATACAGAGGACAGTGCTGCTTTGGCAAAGGCCGAGCGGGAGGCCGTTCCTCAAAACCAAATTTCGGATGACCCCAACCCGTTGCCCCCCGGATTCAGCCAATGGACAACAGTGCGGCTAAGGGATATAAGAACGGGCACGGTGCTTACGCCTAATACGGCTCACTATTTCTTCGGGCGTGGAAACACGTACAGCTCTCTGAACTGTCAGAAATGTGGCACCAGTGCCCTGTGCAGTCCACACCTCCTGTGGGAATGTTCGGCAGTCAGTGTTCCTAGAGAACGCTGCCTAAAGACACTCGGCCCGCTACGACCGGCAGACTACGAACTTTGGGTCGATCAACTTGGAGTCCCACCTCAGAGGAAGCACCTGCTGGATACCTTGCTTATTTCATGAGAGAAGCCGGCATTTAAGTCTGCTTCTAGCTCCCTTTCTTGCCCTGTTGCCCCCACTGCTTACTTCCCATCCCTTTTCCGACTCTTGACCGAGGACTCCGGTCATGTCAAAGGAACTTCTCTCCCTCTTTTTTTTCTTTTTTCCGATAAACGTGTTCATTCATTCATTCATTCATTCATTCATTCATTCATTCATTCATTCATTCATTTACCTTGTTTATCGGTCGACATCGACACGGGCACAGCGGACATATGGCATAGCGGACAACAGAGCAATAATTGTGCACAAATGGCTCCTCGCATTCGTAGTGCCGACGAAAAAGAGATCGTTAGGAATAATGAAGATCGTTTCAAGGCTCATAGAATTGGACGTGATGCTCGTGTAACTACATGCAAGCGTGGATATTAGTTATGCTCGTGCATGTTACCTTAGTCAGCAAAAATATTTTGCGCTACAACCTACACTTGAACTCGTTTCCTTTCACCTACTGTGAAGAAACGCAAACGACAAGTTGTACAGAAAAATATGTTCTAGATCTTTGAAAGTCATTTCAATAAAACCAGATGCGAGCCTCCTAATTCTAGCTGGTATGTGTCCATTGGTTTATGGTTGCGTTGCTGAGTAGCGTAAACATTTAGGTTTCTAAAGTTTTCATTTTAAAGCTTTCTTTATATTTTTCTGGTATGACTACGTACAATGGAAGCATGCATATCCATGGGATGCTCCGTGTATATTCTGATGAGTGCAGAGTTAATATGCTGACACCAAAGGCTGTTTGAGGAGCTACAAAACAAAGCACTGATTCCCTTCTGTTGAATACACGGCATTTTTTCGCAGTGGTCTTACGCCAAGTAGCGGTCAGGTGCGCAAATGCACCTATGAATCTGTTCTTTCTATTTTTTTTCGAGTAGTTTTTGATTTGTGCACGTCGTCATCGCAGGCAGCCGATCCGTGTACTGTCGTCTGCTTTTATTGGAGAAGGGGCGCTATTTAAAAAATTTCAGCTTGTATTGCCGCACAACTCGTCAGCGGAATATTTCTATGAATATAACAACTGTGAACGTAATAAAACGCTGTATTGTTGTATACAAACTTTCCGGTTGATCTTTAAATTGAGCCCAGTAGCGAACTGCTGTATATGTCTATTTTGTTGATCAGAAAAAATTCCGCGCTACATGTTCACTCGAAACTGCAGTGCGCGAGGCCCATAGGGTCGTACGGATGGGCCAGGTGGCGCGCCGAGTGATACTAATAGCGCCGCACGTGGCGGAAAATCGCCCTAGAGCGGCGTACGCATACCGGGTTGCCGTGCGGCCGGTGCTGGTTTCGCCTGCTCTTGTCGAATGTCTTGGTGCTCAGAGGCTAAGTAAACAAAGATGGGGATACTAAATCGACTTTTCGCATGCGGATCAGCGGTCATACACAGTCCGTAGCCTCCGGGACGTGCTCTTGCAAGGCGGGAATTACCGGCCGCTGTAAGCATGCCGCAGCTGTGTGCGCCTACGTGAATGAGGCAACTGACGAGACCTGCACAAGCAGGCCCCAGCAGTGGGAAAAACCTTCGAAAAAACCGAAACAGTACGTGAACAAGAGCACCACGGACCTCTTCCCAGGTATTTTGACTAGGAATACATTCGTTCGACTCCCCTTTTCACCATGATTCTTTGATTGATTGATTATGAGGTTTAACGCCCGACGCTATACAGACGACGAGGCGCGCCATAGTGCAGGGTTCCGGATTAATTTTGACCACCTCAGGATCTTTAACGTCCACCGAACTCTCGAGCACACGGGCGTTCTTGCTTTTCACCTGCATCAGAAAAGCTACCGCCGCGGACGGAATGCTCGCGGCCGCGGTGTCGACGCTCGACGACCGCGGCCGTCGACCTACGCCCCAGTCAAGAGCAGTAAGCCCTGCTCCAAGGCTTTTAGTGGAGCATTGATGTCTGGCAAGCCGTCGTTCTCCGATGTGTTCGACAGCACGTCCACGGGTGAAGAATCCTCGGGCCGATGTGGCGAGGTCAAATTTCGAGCAGCCGATCTACTCCGCCCACCTGTGGTATAGGGAGGGCGCGTATAAGAAACTGCGAAATTTGGTCGATTCTCAGCCACTGAATCATAGGAGGAAGGCCGAGAAACGGTCACTCACTTTGTCCGCCACACAGCGTTAATTCAGGCTTCTCGGCGGTCTGTCTCGGACCACTTGCCGTAAAACGCATACAACTTCACGAGGGGCCCCTTTCCCTTCGTGTTTAAGATGCTGTTGTGCCACCAAACTACACAACAATATCTGGTGCCCTGTCTTTTTGCCTTAGGCGCGCTAGTTTGCATCACGGCGAAGCCGCAAGAAGCGTACGACAGACTTTATTACACGGCTCATGAACTGAAACCCTTCCCGTTCAACCGAGGTATAACGGGTAAATTAAATACATTGAAAATGGATGTTTGAATGCAAGATAAATAAAATCTAATAAGGTAATTAAACAAGATAATTACGTTGAAAATGACTCACTACACAGCAAAGATAAATACAAAAGATCTAAAAGTTGTTATCGCGTTATTTGCCGCGGACTTTGTTTCTGCGTGTTTGTGAAATTGTGACAAAATATTTGAGGGGTTACTATTATTGAATTTTACCGTAAAGTAGGATTGTCCTTTCTTGTAAAATTTTTAATGTTTTGTATGTTTCATTAGCGCTGGTTTCCTTCCTACGAGGTAATTTCTTTGGGTATTAAGAAGTTGTTCTCTTTGTTTGCTTGTTGTTGGGCAGTCCTGTATATAGCGGTCGAAGCTGTCAGCTGGTAGGTTATATTTACATATGTTATTATTTGTAATAGCGAACCTATGAAAATAAAACGGAAATCTGCCGTGTCCAGTGATAAACTGTGACGTGTAATAGTTGGTGGGAAAGTCGTCCGGAATTTTGTGAATATTCTTTATCCATTGGAATGTGTAGCTTTCATTTCCTTCTTGTTGCCACTCAACATTCCAATGTTTTATAAGGCTAATATTGAGCTCTTATTTTATAAATTGTAGTGAAATAGGCCAGTCATTTTTTGGCCATATTTGCTGCTTTTTTTAGCCATTTAGTCCGCTATTTTTTTGCCGACATTGCCACTGTGACTTTTAATGTAAGTAAACGTTATTTTGACCTGTTTTGCTATTTTGTTTAGCATTTCTTTTTTAAAATATATTGGGGTTCCGAATATTTGGATTGGTAATTGCTTTTAGGATTCATAGGCTATCCGTATACAACTGTACGTTACCTTCTTTGAAGCTAGTTTGGAGGTATTGAATTGCTTTTAAATGGAGGCGAAAAGCAAAAACGCCCGTGTGTACGAGATGTCGACGCACGTTAAAGAGCCCCAGGTGATCAAAATTAATCCGGAGTCCTCCACTACGGCGCGCCTCATCGCCTGCGTTGCGTCGGCGCGTTAAACCCTAGAATCAATCGATTTGCTTTTAAAATCGCGATTTCTTCGGCCTCCGGAAGTTTGAATTCTTTGGTTTCTACTATTTTGCCGGATTTATCTAGAATTATAAAAGCTGCTCCTTTGTCAGTTTTATCTTGCGAGCCGTTTGTAAATACTACAAAATCTGTGTGCGAAATTGGTTGAGTAAGATAGGTAAAAGATATCTTATCTGCTGGATGCAGTTGCCATATATGTACTTTGTTACTTATTTGGTCTCCCGTAAAAGCGCGGGTTTTCCTGGTGAACATTTTTCCGGCGAAAAGGACGTAACATGTTTCGATTTCTTTTTCGATCGTGAGATGTATTGGTTGGATATTAGCTATCATGTTTAAGAAGACCGGATTGGATACTGGTTTAAATGCTTTGGTTCTTTGAATACTTGTTAGTTTTTTTCTCATTAGTACCTGTTTTTTATACCAAATTGGAGCGGCGTAAACTATGATTCGTTGTATAGCTCTGATATAAATTTGTTGTAAGTGTTTGCTGGTAAGCCCTCAGTTGTATGCTGTAAATTTTCCTAGGCTGTTTATTATTTGGTTTACTTTTTTCTTTACATAGTTAATATGAGGGATAAAACTGAGCTTGTTGTCTGTATAGACGCCTAATATATAAATTTTTTTACAAAATTTATGATTGCTGTTTCCGCGTTTGATAATGGGAGGTCTTTTAATGCACTTGTCACCTATTACAGTGAATTTTGATTTTGTTGTGGTAAATCTAAATTCTTTGTCTATTACCCAGTTTCCTACTATTTTGAGTGCTACGGTTGCCTTTTGTTCCTATTATCTTTCGAATTGCCCCTTATTACTAAGGTTATGTCGTCAGCAAAAGCTTGAATATATACATCGCTAGGAAATTTGCTGTTGAGGAGATCTAAAATTGTTATGTAATGGAGTAATGGACTGAAAGGTGACCCCTGCGGAGAGCCTGACTTAAGATAAAGTTGAATTCTTGATTTCTCCATGTTATGGATCATTTTTCTATTTTTAAAAAAGTTATAAGTCGAAATGATCAAATTTCTCGGACAACCTGATTTTTTTAGAAAGTTTACAATGTCGGATGATTTGATACAGCTAAATACGTTCTTTATGTCTAAAAAAATGACAACACATACCGCTTTATCTAACCTTGCTTGATCAATTTGTTTCACTCCTTTAAAGGGAAGGTAAAGCGGTTTTAGAATTAAAAGAAAAGTTGACTAGCAGCAAGTACACATTGAATATTTCATGTGTACGAAATATTTTCGCCATACATGCAATAGAAGCGGCGCAATGAGCAAACAAAATTTGCCCGATGCCCCGCCCCCGAGCGCGATGCCGGAAGACCGAAGAGCGCGGGCGAAAACCGGCTGAAAAACGTCATACCTGGACTTCCGGCCGGATCGGCCGCCTCGGCCATGCTCTTTTCGCTGAGTTTCCTTGTGAATGATACTTGTTGTTGTGGTTGATAGCACTCACTTGTACAATTTTCATGTTCAAAAAGTATGCACGAACGCCAAACTAGGCATACGTTATCATGCCGTA
>CM023449.1:121447764-121534566 GCA_013339765.2 Haemaphysalis longicornis
CATCTTTTATCTGCTAACAGAGCTGTCAGAAAGAAGGAACGGCTATAAAGGCTCATTGTACGGCGTATATAAGCCTCGAGCGCTGCCTGTAGGGGCGCCACTGAAATCCCCCTAGCGGCCAGTTTCGAAAGCAGTCGCGGGAGTTGCCGGCCCGCTCACCACTGTCGCCGTTGCTTTTGAGGCACGTTCGCGACTGATATTTTCCGTTTGTATGCGTTGGAAACAAATATTTATGTGGAGCAGTCACTGTGTTCGCAAACGTGGTGCATTTACGATAGTGTAAATGCTTCTGACGCGATCTTACTGTGGTACATTCGGTCCGCATAAGCGCCAGGTGTGTGTCACAAGCTGGCGTCTCGAAACCGGCATATATGCATAGATCTGATTGTAATTACACTGCCCTGAAATTTACTAACAGTAACTCCGTAAGCAGCGTTCGTTCAGATGCTCATTCTACGGCTTTACACTGCGATGTAAATCGGTTTCGTGTGGTTTCATAATCTAGCGTAGCACTGATACCTGACAGCCCGCCAGCTACGCTTCAAATCTCGGATACTGATCCCTACCCACAACAAACAAATGTGGCATAAATATCACGGTCACTCCCAGCAGTAAGTTATATTGATAATGCAAAATTACATGCGGCAGTCAGCACCACGAATTTAAGGCTGTGTCGTCTTGTCGCGAGATGAGCTTCCCCAAACAGTCATCGGTTACATATATCCTCCTCTTATATCTGCGGCCGTGACTAAACGCTTTTTCGAAACAACATCATATGAAATAGGGAGCCTGCCGAATTTAGCACAAAAGTAAAATCAGGGGACCCCACTCAATCCAACGACACCTTTTATCGCTTCTGAACTTCCTTACTGTACTTCAAAAAATGTGTCCGCCTACTGATCCCCTGTTCGTTAAAGTCAAAAAACAAAATAAAGGTGAACGGGCAGCTTGTGTGTGATTTTCTAAAACGGTCTTTCCTTGATTTCGCTCCGCATTTGTACACAACGATAGTTAAACGCCCCTTCTCCTCCTGCCCCTGTCTTGGAAAACATCAGTTTTTTTTCGCATCTAGTTGGTCTAGTGAGTTCAACCTTGCTTGAGGTAAGACGCACGTCTCTAGGATTTGCGCAGCTGCACTGTTTTTTTTTTCATTCTCGCACGAGCTATTACATTGCTTCCGGACTTGGCAGATCATTTATTTTTCCGTGGTTTCATTACCTCCCCTTGGTCCGTTCTATCAGGCGGGAGTGGGCACATATTTAACGACCCATAGACTTGGAATATACTTGACATGTTCGCGTGGCCTCTATTTTTATAAAACGCGCAAGTTATTGCCAGGTATATTAGGTAATCACCTCCCTGAATGATATTTTTGGACGACGTATACATTGAAAACAAGGCCGAATTCGTTGTCCGCGCTGCAAAACGAAACCTACCTCTCACTCTGCCAATATCAGGTCTAAACGAGGCGTCAATAGAATTCACTTGCGCCTGAGATATTCGGAGGTGACAGTGGTGATATGCCGCTGCCGTCGCCGACGCCCATAAGAGCGGCGAAGAAGCGCGCCGTACCGGGTCCCCGGTTAGCTCTTGTCAGCGTTCGAGCACTCTAACAACTCTAATCAGGACACAGCTGTTTTAAGTGCCCTAAACGTACTATTTGCTTACAGACATCAGAATAACATGATGTTTAGGGCGCGGAAAGGCAAAAAAAAGCGAAAGAGAACCAAAACACTACTTGGGCCGCTATCAGCTGCGCTGCGGACATCCCGTAACCACCGCGGAGAAGCGGCGGCAGGCGGCGCAGCGATCGCGAAGCTCGAAGCGTATAGGACGGCACCGGAGATAGGAACTTGCTAATGGCCCTTCAGCAACCGGTGACAGCGATTGGGCTCTAGGAACGATGATAGCCAAGTGATAGCCGATGATAGCCGATGACACAAGCAGCAGTAATGATCACTTGTAGAGAGAGAGAGAAAATGACGTTTAATTAAATCGAGGCAAAGGTGAAGAGAGGCGTCCTCATGGAGGGGGCCGAATCGACAGCCGTTTCCATCACGAGCAACTGATCTTCTAGGACGGAGCTGGCTATGGCTGTCTCCCAAATCTCTATGGAAACGTGGAGGTTGGGTGGGTCTACGGCACACTTGTCGCAGCCGCCTACAATGTGTATGAGGTTCCCAGGCTCTCCACAGAAGCGGCGAAATGCAGAGAGTTGTGTCCCGTCAAAGAGGTGGAGTCTTGTGTGTCTGGGAAGGTGTATGCCCGCAAGGCGCAGAGTAATCTGTCCTGGTTAATCGGTAGCGATTTGTGCGGGAAGGAATACGTTCTACGGAAGAGGCTATAGTGCTGAGTAACTTCCTGGTCTGTGACTGCCAGATGCATGCACTCGGGTCCGGCTTCATCAGCGCTGGCTAAGCGGGTCAAATCTCGAGCCACGATGTTGGTGATCTTGTTTGCCGGGAGTGCCAGTATGAGCTGGTGCCCATGCAATCGTGACTGTCTCGTTGATGGTCTCCGATTGATCATTGGAAGTGTTGTAAGATGCAATCGATCGTTGGCAAAGTTGGGCCACGCCTGCTAAGGGTCTGTTATGAGAGTTTTTGCACCGCTTCCCCAGCTTGAAGGGGGCTGTGTTCGTGGGGTTGAGATGCTACCCTGTGGGAGGATGCAGAACGGTAGCACAAAGAAATAGAAGGTATTGAAGAATGCTTTCGGGTGTCTCTTGCATTAAACCAGTTGATCGTTCCTCCCTTTTTTTCTTTGTTTCTCTCATTTTAGTTTCTTTCCAACAGTCTCCCCTCATATATATACACGTTTTGAAAACCCTTTGATGATTATAAAATATGCAATAGGCAATTAATTATTAACTTTAGTGCGAGATGTTAATTTTAATATAGAAACAACATAACAGCGCAATACGGGCATAAAGAAGGACCTTTTATAGCATTCAGGTGGTCGTCACATAACTTTGCGGCTACTTTGTGCTTGACAAAATTTCCTGATTGGTCCAGAAGGAAAACGCTGCAAAATTTCCAAATGCCAAGGACCCCAAAGATATCATGTGTGGTCCGACCATCTAATCTGCCTTAACTGACCCGCTAATTCCTGTAATCCAAAATAATCAACACACCAGTCCAACTAATTCCCATTAGCTCATTCACTCACCTAACTAATGCACACCAGTCTACCCGCTAACACGCATTAATCGACTTTAATCCATCCACCTCTTAAGTTTAAGGTTGAGAAGATTCAAGATAACATGAAAATGCTATCAAATATACTTTAAAAGTGGAAATTAGGATCCCCAATTTTATTTATATCATCTTCTCTAGAGCAGTCCACAAAGGACACAAAGGCACTGTATACAAGAAATACACCATCTTCCCGCGAGGGGAACCATGGGGTAGATGCGACGCATCGGGGGTTGCCGTTGCGTTTTAACCGAGCGCAAGCTGCGCGCTAACGCACAGCTGGCACGGCGACGGGAACGGCGCAGCCGAGCACAAGCTGCGCGCTGACCGCGCTTACGCACAGATGGCGCTGCGGTGAGAGCGGCGGAGCGTGCAGCTGCCGCGTCGAGGAGAATGGGGGAGGGATGCGGACTACGCCGCGACAACGCGGGACAAGGCGAGTTAAAGAGATGCGTCGCATCTAAAAGTGACGTTAACTTTGAGAACTACGAGTGTTTGTGTCTCAGTGCTGTTTGTATATAACTGCCCATTCAGACTAAAATAAGTGGAAGATATGGATTTATTGTTGATGGTGTCCCGGAACGCCTTCACAAGCGGACAGGGATACATGCGAATTAGAGCACATTGAGAACTTTACACGATTTTAAACACTATGCAGATAGAAAAAATGTAGAGTATTCTATGATATGTTGCCTCGGAATATGCGTTCTAACTTAAGTTATGCTAAATGTAGAAGATAATTGGGAGAGATGGGGCAGTACCTAACGCAAACTGATAGTAATACGGACAACTTTATATTAAATTGAGGGCAATAGTTAGAAGAGAATATGATGGGCCTTCGGAACTGGAGACTATTCATAATATTTCTTTGTGCTGTCTGGCGAGTGGCAAAATATCTTCAGACGCAAGGTAAGGTACCGAAATGGAAAACCAGAAATCACATTTTTGAGACCCCGGAACCGGTTCGGAACGGTTCCTTCGATTCGTTCAGGTTCGGGTTCAGGTCCAAAATGGCGTAAAAAAATACGGTTCCGGTTCAGTTCCGGTTCCTGGCAAAAATTCGGGTTCGGTTCCGGTTTTCGGTTCGGTTCCGGTTCCGGTTAGACACCCTGGTTCGCTATGATAATGATGGTTACGATAGAAATTTGGAGCCCAAAAGCCGCTTTTCAGTACGTTGGACACCGTTGTCCGGGGCGCGATCGCGGTGGGGTAGCAAAACCTTTCTCATTGTATTTGCATGGGAATAAACAACGTACACTGCGAATATGCAACTTCCGGAATGCAGTCATAAAGAAAGCCAACTTATGAATAAGAGAATGTATGCCATACAGCCTGAAGAAAGTATCCACACGATCTTTGTGAGCCTGCCAAACATCCCCAACCCTACTAATAAGACGTTTCTGGCGGTGCAGAAAAATAATGCCGTGTGCACAGAAAACGAAAACGGTCATCTGATACAAGTCAACAACGAAAGGAATAGAAGACAGCCGCTTTACTTCCTGCTGTGCGATGGCCTGTTGCTTGGTACGTATCGTTGGACTGTTGATTCTTCATAAAAGCATCTCAACAATGCTGTAGTGAAGCCTACACAATTTAAATACTTATTGAGGAGCTCTGAACGTTGAACCTCGCGAATAAGGTAGAAAGGACGAGTTACACACGATCTTCTAATCGATGCCCTGAAAAAAGTTGTTCTCTCCTCGTGTGTTGCAAACTTGTGGGAAATATAGCTTGAAATTTTTTAGATGTATCAGAAGCTGGCAAAAATAACTGAATTACTATAACGGCGCTTTCTAATGCACTAAAACATCACAGCGGGCGATTTCAAGCGCAGGCACTGCTGCCCCTCACAAGCGGAGTGTAGCAGGGGACAGCGGCGGGAGTCCCTAAGCCGATGTCAGAGCCAGGGGGCGCCACTCAAACATCTCACCGCCAATAGGTACGTTACTAAAACGCTTAATGGCTTTCAGTCGAGGAACCCAGATTTGGATATTAGAGCCTCATCTGCAACTGAGATATGCGAGAAATAGTCTATTGGACAGTTGGATGACCGGCAAAAAGAGAAGTCCCGCGGGGCCCGCTGGCAACGGTTAACGTCACCAGTGCTTCTTGCAGACGTTCGTGATTTCGGGTGGCTTCGTGGCTGGAGAGCCCTGCCGACATGTGACCGCCTGGCAGCATTTGGCGTAGGTCGCTCTGCCTGGTGGCCGCCATGCGGACGCACTCAGGCTCTAGAGCGTGCTCTTTTTGGGTATCGTGGTGGCCGCCACATTCAGGGTTTTACTCAGCAGAATGTATGAGCTGAGGCTGAAATCCCACACGAAATCGAGAGATCACTTCGTCAGATTTCTGCTGTGTGTGCGGGCTTTTATTGTTTGGCGCCAGCGAGGTGTAGCGGCCTTGCAAGCACGACCGCAGTGTACACCCTGTTGTGGCGGGTTCGTAGAATGGTCATAGGGCAGCTGGAGCATGAGGTGGGGGCATGGGGGGAAGAATCGTTCCCTCTGCGTAGGTCGACTCGCTTCATCAAGGTCGCCAATAACACCGTGCAATGGTGTAAAGTGTTTTATTAACAAGATGTAAGACTTGCGTGTTGTCTAGGGAAGGGAGTCGCATGTTCACAGGCCAAAGCGCAGTTTAGGCAGCCTGTCTGAACATGCCTGTATGTACGGACATAGACATGAGTACATACTAGAACTGATGTGTGTGTGAACTGTTGTGGCTTTTATGTTGACTCCCACGCGTGAACTATGGCAGCTGGACTTTGTGCCGTGGACATTAATGCTAAGAGCCTCGGGCGCGGTGGACCTCATTTTTTGTGAACTTGTATGATGTTCAACATCATTTCCTTCGTAGTACACTGCGTATATCCTGTGCCCTGCCGACCCGTGTGGCAGCCTACTACATCGGGTCACAGCTGTAACTAGTTTTAATAAATTCTCTTTTAAGCACCTAACTGCATCGGGTCCAAGCTGTTACTTGATATCGTAAATTGTCTTTTCGACAGACGAAAATTCCCGCTTTGGAGTAAGCCAACAAGGACTATCGTCTTTCAAAACCTATGCTCACTTCAGGAGCGAGCGTCGTCGATATCCGACTCCCCATAAGGGCTTTGGCAAGACGAACCAATGAACCCTTATCTCCCTCTATATAAATACACTACTGTGCCCGGCAGTCATGAGACACATCGATCCTTCTTTTACTGGCTTCTGCTAGTTCTGTGGCAAGGTGGCCACCCCGCAACACATGATGTGGGTATGCCATAAAGATTATTCGCTTCCCGTTACCCCAACTGTAAAAGAGATCACTGGGAGGCGGCCTTGCTCGGCGCCTGTGCCTACCAGCCAAGCAAGAGCAGGTTCAGCAGGCTCGGACAGCAGTTACGACTAATGTGGTCCCGTATAGAGAATCCACATAGTACTGTGAGGGGAGGGACTGCTCACTACTGACCGATTTCTGCAAGTTACCTACCTACAACTTACAAGTCAATAAATGTTCGTCACCAGCACCTGAACAATTTTACTAGGTGCGGCATCTGAAATAAAGACCCCAAGAAAGAGCAAGAGAGGAAAAAAGAGAGGGTGAACGAGGAAGCGGGAAGAAGAGAAATAGTGAGAGCGAAACAAACGAATTGAAACGAGCAAACCCTTCGAAGAGGCCTCTTCATTTGAGGATGCCTGGAGTTCGAGTGCAACGCCGGCTGTTCCCGTCAAGCGCCCCTGGTTTCGAAGCTTGAGCTTGTAAGATTCTGCCTACGCTCTATGGAAACGTGGAAGTTCGCGGGGGAGGGGGGGGGGGGGGGGGGGGACTGGGCAGACTTTCAGCGTATATTTGTCCCAGCCACCCGCTATGAGTTTGAGGTTCCCGGATTCCAATATGAGAAAATGTGTGGGATGACAAATGTGCATTCTGTCTGGTATGGTGAAGACAGGTATTATAACCTGCAGGGCGCAGAATACTCTTTCCTTGTCCCCTTGTGGGGGCCGTTTATGAAAATAGGGAGCTAGCTCGCAAACAAGCCGGCAAAATATAGCCACAATCATGCAAATTCAACCCACCTCCGCTGTTTCTCCTCTGCTCGAGGCGGCCTAAAGGCTCAATGTTTGGGAACAAAGATCTTATGACAAGATAAAGTGTTCACAACATATCTTCCATTTTCACCATGTTGTTATCGGGAATACCGGTCATGTGTTGCTGCAGGGGTATGTGCCTGGGGCAGCTTCTCTTCACCAACAAGAACGACTTTGTAGGCCAACCTGAAAAAAAAATCTGGCCTTGTGATTTTTGCCCAGTACATCACGCTGGTAGGTGTCAGGTTTGAGTAGACCAGAATGGTCACCAGTAGCGTTCGTAAGTATTACATCGGTTGTTTCAGTATATTGTCACAGAGTCACAAACCCAATGCATGGTTCGCGGCAATATTTATTGGTATTTAGTTTGAGGAGCTTTATAAAGCTTATACCTGCATCCACAAAACTCATAAAAAATGGTGCTCTCTATGGAGAACCCTCGTAGCCTTCAATAATTTATTTTTGCAATAAAGCTTGCTAAAAATGATCTTACTACGGAGAACCCTACCCATTGATTCCCGGAAACGAAATGCGCGTTCTTCTTTTGCCCAAGAAGACTATATAGGCGTGTACACTGAACTGATTTTAGGGGGTATGAAAATGGGATTATAGCCGTGCACTCTTACTCGATGTAATATAAAATGGGCTAATATCGCTAATATATATTACATGCTGTTTCGCTTGCCGTCACTTCGAGTTCGTTGTGCTAAACGCAAACTTTCTCCATTACACCGTGGGTCCGGTACATATTTTTACCGCAGGGAACCAACCTTTCTTTCAAACACGAATCAGCAACATCCTCTATTACAAAAAAAAAAACATCGCCAAGTGGCCGCGAACATTTTGGTGGCAAGATATCATACTTTATTTATTCAGGAAGTTGGAGCAAGGCCTTAGATTTGTTATAAAGTGTTTATTTTCTTGTTACCACACCTTTTTTTCTGAGTTGCTCATCCTAAGACAAAAGCATTTTTTGCCCCTTTCTTCTTGAAAGCTATATACAATGACTTATGGTTCAGATTGAAATTCAAGATTCGAGATTCAAATTTTATAGGATTCAAAAAGAAGTAGGTATAAAATGAAAAATATACAGGCGAGGGTCCCAAAACCGAATACCTAAGTGAGAAGCGGGTTAAAGCTTCATTGAGTGTTAGGCGTCGCAGAGCCACCTATGTGGCACTCTCTATTGGCGGCTCGCAGGACAACGAGTTAGGCTTCCGCTATAAAACAATAAAAAAATTATTTGTGCCGTACTTAGCGGATCCGAATACCTTGTTTCTGCTGAAATCGCCTGAGGTTAAACCCGCGCCGCAATTTTCGCTGCGTGTTGCATTCTTGTACCGGGGCGGCGTTTGGTCCACTGGGTGTTTCAACGCAGCCCCAGAACATGAATGCAACACGCTGCAGAATGTATTAAAAGAAGCTCGATAAAAATTGAGAGCATGCCCTACGCCGAAATTTGTTTCAAGGGTACGTTCAAAGTACTGTGCATGGCAACGTATGGCACGATCGAAATTTGAAAAAAATATTCTTCGAATATCCCCGAGACGGATAGGCTTATGCCGCCCAATGCCTACTAATTTTTCTCAAACTCCTCCGGACTTTTTTAACTTTCTCTTGTAATAACACCGTTAGGCGGGCTAGTTGGTACTCAGAATTCATGCTGAATTTTTGCGCAGCGTAAGACTAGGACAGATAGAACAAGGAACACGAAGACCAGCGCAGACTAACAACTGAAATTTATTTCTTAAACAACACATATATATACATACACTATCTAACAACCCTTGATCACCGCGCATGAGCAGGTTAGTACACTCTCCATCAAAATGCAAAGCATGATAACCGTACATTCAAACTGACTTGATAAGGCGAACTGCCGCCTCGCAACAATATTATACTATCTTGTATTGGTCAGCAACTGTATTTCTTTTTCTGACAGAGCTACTGAAGGGTGGCTCACGCATGCTCCCTTGATCGCAGCCATGTGCCAAGCTTCTACAATTTCCCTGGTAGTCTGATTAGGGTGACAGAACACAATAGTAGTTTGGTTCAACAAAGGTTCGCACTTGTCTACACTACATTGCTCACCGTGCTTTGCCAAATGCGTATATGGCCTTCCTTTCAAGCTAGACAAGTGTTCCCTAAGCCTAATATTTACACATCTGCCTGTCTGACCGACATAATGCTGCCCGCAAGTGAAAGGAATCTTGTAAACTACGTTATTTTTGCATTCTAAAAACCTGGGTTTGTGATTCATCGTGCACTTCCCAGTTTCAGGTCTTTTTCTTCCTTCGTACAATTTATTCACTGCAGGGCACACACTCCCCACTTTGTTCTTTGCTGCGAAAACGACATTTACGTTATACTTGGCTGCAACTTTTTTAAGTTTGTGCGACAGTCCGTGCACGTACGGGATTACTGAAAACTTTCTATCTGGGCTATTTTCTTTCGCCTTGCACTCCGACTTTATTCTTTTCAATAGCCTTTCACTCGCAGTCAGCAACACCGATGTCGGGTACCCCGCCTTTTTGAGGCGATGCTCTTGCTCAAGCTTTGTCAGAAAAAGAAATACAGTTGCTGACCAATACAAGATAGTATAATATTGTTGCGAGGCGGCAGTTCGCCTTATCAAGTCAGTTTGAATGTACGGTTATCATGCTTTGCATTTTGATGGAGAGTGTACTAACCTGCTCATGCGCGGTGATCAAGGGTTGTTAGATAGTGTATGTATATATATGTGTTGTTTAAGAAATAAATTTCAGTTGTTAGTCTGGGCTGGTCTTCGTGTTCCTTGTTCTATCTGTCCTAGTCTTACGCTGCGCAAAAATTCAGCATGAACTTTCTCTTGGCTAATTATTTCGCCCTTTTTTCGTTACACATTCATCATCCTAACACTGATTTTTAAACAACTGATATTCACTATTTTCTCCAATAACGCTCGTCTGAAGGCACGGCACGGATTATCCCCATATCACCGAGCATTCATGTCGCCATTTATAGCGGGTTGAATAGCGTTTCACGCCCCAATGAAGACAGAATTGAGCAAATTTGGAAAATATTTTGGTAGAAGTTTGTAGTTTACAAATCATTATCTCATGTAAACACTGAAAGAAAGTATGAAGACTTTGTCTTTATTTGTAGGGCAAAGAGAAAACACCCCCCTCTTTACGCTGCTGCTATGCTACCTACCTACGTACACCACACCAGTTGGCAATGTCTTTCCACTTTATCTCCCCCTCTTAATGATTGACTTTTCCTACTTCATGGATGGTTTAATTTTCATAAAAATGTCGACTGTTGTCGGGACTACTTAACCTGCACTGTCAAGTACGCCCGCCATTGTCTAAATTTATTCCTGTGGACGTCTTCCTGTGGCGTCCTACATAACATCAATTAATCAGGAGTGAGAACAGTGCGACGACAATCGCACTTTCTCTCTCACTTATTCATCGAAGGTTACACGGCTAGGATTCCCGAATTTTTTCAGAGCGTGGGAAAAACGAATTGCCGCAAAACCATAATCATCGCGCATGCTCAAGAAAAAACAGATGTAATCGTTGTTGCATCAAAACTGCCCAAAAACATTTTTATCGCAGCCTGTCAACATGAGAACTTAATGATTACTCCAACGTTTACCTACTGTCCACAACTAGTTCACAGCGAATTTGCAGACGCAGAATTCCCGTGTGCTGCGAATATGTGGGCACCTTCGGAAGGAGCATGTTTATAAAAACTGCTGAACTTCTCGTGTTATCAAATGTTTCGCCGCAAAAGTGAAATGACATTTGGCCCATTGGAGGATTATGTCCTAACGCGGAGTTGTGTATGCTTGTTATAATGAGTTCACAATAAATAGGTTTGTACCTGTGTCAGAAATTCTGTTCACCTGTGTGCCGTGTGCTCTTCCACTTCGCAGGTCGTCCCCGTTCGGGGAGTGGAATGAATCATATATTCGTCTCACCCGCCGCGGTGGCTCAGTGGCTAAGGCGTTGCGCTGCTGAGCACGAGGTCGCGGGTTCGATTCCCGGCCGCGGCGGCCGCTTTTCTGATGGAGGCGAAAGCAAAAACGCCCGTGTGTACGAGATTTCGGCGCACGTTAAAGATCCCAGGTGGTCAAAATTAATCCGGAGCCCTCCACTACGGCGCGCCTCATCGCCTGCGTTGCGTCGGCGCGTTAAACCCTACAATCAATATATTCGTCTCGTTAAAAAGGCCTACAAAACGGCTGACATCGCTTACTAGCCTACAAATTTTACCTTCAATGCGGGGAATGTAAGTCGTTGTCATTAGGGGTCGGAAAGTGGGAACCTTACGTCATAATTTCGTCTGAGAATGTGTGAGCGAGAACAGACTTGCTTCGTTTTGGTAAAAAAGTTTGCGGTTATTGTATAGCAGATGAAGTTTGGTGGTGGTTTGAAAAAAAAATACTTTTGCAAAGGGAAACTGTCTGTCATTGTATTTTCAAGATCGACGAAAAAGGCTACCTTTTAAGCAAAATGCCGCTACTGCTTAAGTACAGAAAGCTAAAATAACGGACATCAATATTTATCACCCCAACATTCTTGCATTTTTTACCTGCTTTCATTGTATTGCCATTCCATATTCCACCTCACGCCCAATAATGTAGACCCAATAAGCGTAGACATGAAGGCCTTTAACTTCAGCAGCTGATGGTAGGCTGATGAATGAATGAATAGATTAATGAATTAGCGTTTATGCCTATAAGAGCTTTATGGTGACCTAACAACGAAACTGCCGTGAAATTTGGTGGTCTTATTTTTGACTGCATTACAATGAATTAGAACACCCGTTCTAAAAATCATTGTATCACTCCGCAGTTTAGGTTTAGTAGCTTTGTCTATCTAATTTACGTCCGAAAAGAAAAACACAACTCCAGCTTACGACTACCCGTTTACGACTACCTTAGGAACGTCATACAAGCCTGCATGCTTTTCTATGTTATCACAGCATTATAATTTACACTTTCCCCTTTGTCCGGTTAATATCGGCTTTTTCTGTTCACTAACGTACCGGCCGTAAAGAATAAGCATGGTCGCAAGAGTAATATTAGGATGTGTGACCTTGCCATTGTGTAGTTGTAACCGATGTCGGCAAATCTGAAAGAGCATGAAAGGGCTTTGAGCAGAGATATCTTGCACACCTATCCACTGCACAACTATCTCTCCTGTGGGCGTCACCAATGTTCAATAAAACTTCAAATTTATTTTCACACCTTCACCAAAGGACAGGCGAAGTTGTGGAGGGTCCTCACATTGCAAGACAGGATGACTAGTGTATCAGTTCTCTCTCTGTATCTGTGTCTAAACGTGAAGTTGATTATCTGGACGTCACTTAAAACGTGTCGTCCCTCTTGTGGGTCCAAGTCATGCCGTATCGAATTCCCCTCGTGCTCTTCCTTTTCCTAATGTTTATATTTCCGTGCTTTTCAATAGGCACCTCAATTGACAGTGTAGCGCGCCATCCTGCTGTATTTGTCCCACCCAGTGCACGTCTTTCGTTTCGGGCTTTGTTTCATCATGCAACCTTAGCAACTCGCCCAGCGTTCCTTCTTACGTTCGCACATCTGGTAGAAAGATACAGCGAAATAAACTGCCAATTGTTTTATCGCTTGAAATACGCCTTTACAAGGTAAGGGATTAAGACTATCCTCACAGCTGACATCAAAATCTCTGAAACACGAGTAGCACGAAAAGAGAACGACGGTTTTACTCTGGCGCAGATGTCGCTTTCCGCTTTGTACTGGCTTCTCTGTTTGCCTTGCGGAACGTTCCACGAACATGGGCAAATGCTCAACAGTTACCCTTGACGCATTCGCTGCTTGGTGGGTTTCTCCACTGCTAACTCAGAGTGTGGGAGCATCGGGGTCCATCGACACGCGCCATTAAATATATCGATTTCTCGGCGCCCACCCCCAACACCCCTCGCGAGTGCCATTTTTTCCCCTAATGCTGTCTCTATTTCCGTCTCTGCATGATACTATAGGTTTTCTGCTCTCGTCGCTAAGAACTATAAAGTTTGCTTTCCTTCTATTGATATATTTATGTCCGAAAGACATTTATTGATGGGAAGTGTATGCGCGAGCGTCACGAGCTACCGTACTTGTGTTGCACACGACAGTTGGCTTCTGTTCTCCTCTCACTCTTCCTTACTATTTACTTTGTTTCCTGCCTCTGCTAAGGCTCTTTTGAGATCGATTTCTATTTTGTGTAGCCTGCCTCATGAATGTTGTGTATGGTGCTATTTAGGGGAGGTGGGAGGACAAGTGCACTATATTCATTCTCATTCCTCCCAGGTTCAGAGACTGGTAACTCGCTTACTTCGGCGCACAAGCGTAAAGCCTGCTTCGACAACGCAGAAGTTACGTGCCACTGCTTTTCGTGGTAACAGAACACGTCACCCGCCTTCATTGAAGTTTTAATGTTTTTGCCATTTTTTCCGCAACTTGCACTTTTACAGGATAACACAAACGCTTTAGAACTTTTATTTTTTTTTTATTGCACTGGTCTCAGATAAACTAAACAATCGTATCGTGTTTTGTCGGCCTCATTTTCTTGCTGTTTTTTGCGTGTTATGTGCCTTTTGTACGATTTGAACTACAGGATAAGCAATAGTCAAAAGTATTGCTTAATGAAGGCCAGTGCAGGGTTAATTCTATCCGGTGGGTAAAAAGAGTAGTGCCCTTATATCAGAGCAAAAATAACAAGGAGAGAAGATTTTCATCTGCTGTGAACGCCAATTCTCATTGTCGTCGAGCGGGAGTACGCTTGTTATGGCGTATCCGTTGGCGGCTAACGCGGATGTACGCTGAACATGGCGCCGTTATTAGCCGCGACACATGTATCTCCTCCATCATTGTGGCACTCACAAAGGCGGGTTTGCGGCGGATTGACGTCAGGCTTCACGTAACTGTTTGTTGTCGAATGACGTCAATCCGTACTTACAGTTTGGCGTACAATAAATGTGTCGTTGCTTGGCGCGTAATTGAGCCGAACGCTGCGTTTACCCACTATAGAGTAGAAGATAAGCCTCAAAAGGGTGATTGAACCAGGTTTATAGCCATGGTTGCGGTGAGAATGTGAAAGCAACAACGAAGGCCGTCGGACGAAAGGCGACTAAGGAAACTCGGCGACACGCCTCGATCACAAACTAAACATGAAGTGATGCAATGCTCCAGCGTTATCACATTTTAATAAAAACTTGAGCGTTTCTCTGAGGAAATAATACTTTGTTCTTCTTCTTTTATACACTTTGCAAAATGGCTCATTGAGTAAAGATGTGCTGTTTTAAGCGTATCAGTTAATCAAATTTCGGACTTAAATGACCGTCTTTTTCAAGAAAACACGATTCTTAGTACATCCCTATAAAAACAAATCCCAAGTGAAACCTGGCACCGCGTTTCCCCATTGCAAAAGCTCTGCCGGCCGCGTTGTCGTGGATAAGTTTGATTTAAAACGCATGAAGACAACACACAAATTAATTATACGCGTAGTCACAAATATGCAAAACAAGCGTTCGTAGAAGACGCCTACATAGGCTGGTTGTCATGACGAAAACTTCACATATATACATAGCTAGTTCATGCGCCCGGGTGCCTCTATAAAATTATTCTTTCTAGCGAGGCATATACGTATGATTGATCGAAGCAAGCAGGAAATGTTCGCGCAGTTTTTTCGAATATTCCTCGAAAATTTGACTGGGCATCTTGGGGAAGGGGGGGGGCGGAATATGATGCGCATAAAGGCACACAGAAAACTCCCACCTCCCCTCGCCGGAACCCCTGTGTAGATGCGACGCATAGGCGGAGCGCCGAAGGAACCGCGTTTTATAGCGCGCATAACGTTGAAGGGACTGCGTAAGCCGGTCCCAGTCGATGACGACGTTGGCGTACTTGTAAAGCGTCGTGGACTCTAGGTGTTTGAGCCAAGCGTGGATGTTGCTTCGCCGGAGAACGGCACGCCGGTTATATGCGCAGCGCGCCCGAAGGAGAGGAAACCGCGGAAGAGAGAGTACTGCACATGCGCCGGCCCCAGCGCGTCTGCCGCGGCTATGACGCAACGTGCCGCGGCTATGACGCAACACAATCCACTTTAATCCAATCCAATCCAAATCCAATCCAATCCAAGCCAAGCCAAGTCAAGCCAATCCAATCCAATCCAATCCAATCCAAGCCAATCCAATCCAATCCAATCCAATGCCCCTCGCGAGAGAGTGTTCGCTATGGGAGAGGAGAGGGGGTGAGCGGCGGAGAGCGCAGCTGGCACGGCGAGGAGAATGGGGGAGGGGTGGACAACGCCGACGACAACGACGACGACGCCGGAGGGACAAGGCGAGTGAATCAGATGCTCTGCATCTAAAAAAGAAAACTGCACATAAAATGTCCAAGTTTTTTGGAAACAGTCAAATACGTCTTCTTTTGCGGCGTCCATTCACCCACCCGAAGGTTGTTGCGTCTGCAATAAACCAGGCGGCAAGTGGAAAAATACCTAAGGCGGCGAGCGACAGCAGAAGAAAAAAAAAAAAAAAAATAAGCGGCGCCCATTACTGAAGGTAGGAACAAAACGTGTTTCCTTCTTTTTTGTTGTCAGTCCTTCGTTTTTTCTCCGGTGGGGGCAGACAAGCTGAGGAATTTTTGTATGCGCCAAAGCAAAACGGTAACATTTCGTGTTGTTTTTTGCTGCCTAAAAAGCAATGTTCGCTCTTGCCTTTTCTTATACAAACCGCGTCGGCAGGCACACGAAAGATCTTCCCATGCCATCCCGTGTTTGAGGGAAAGTATTGCGAAAGTTTAACATCACGCCCGGTCCCGCAAGCGGAGGCGCTGTTGTTACACCCCGTTTCCGGGTGGTACGTGTTTTGGCACTCCGAAAGAAGGAGCACGGGAGCTCAACAGGCGCTCAGTGTTGTCTTGTTTTTTTTTTTTTTTTCCTACAAAACCCAGTGGTGGGCGCTGCGCTGCGGCAGTACTTTTCAATGGTCGTGCGGAAAATAAATAGTAGGGTAACTGAAGTACCGAAATAAAAAAAATAATGCCAGGCCTTTGCGCATCAACTAGGAACCAGGGTAGGTGGCGAATTCTCATTACCCGTACAAAAATATGCCGGGAAGTTGGACGCAGCCGAGCAGAGATTCATGCGTCACAATCCTAGAAAACTATCACACCCAGTGTTAGAGAAACTTCTCGTTAGGTGAAGCCGAAAAAGGGTAAATACGTCAGACTTCCAATATTGCGAGGCCCCTTTGCCCGTGCCATAGACTTCTCGAAAAGAGCCCTGCAAATACACAGATGGGGGCCCCGACGGAATGAAAGTTTCTGACGCCGTTACTTGAAACTTATTTTCTACAAATCCGTGGAAAACTCTTCCTTTGAAGTGTTCGCGCCAGTACACCTTTGACTTTTCCTCACTCACAGAAATAGGTTTGCGAGAAATCATATTAAATACTTCTGCTTTTCAAAGGTATTGCATCTTTTAGAAATACAAAAAAGCCAGTTTTTATAGTTTGAATTGTTTCGGGAGGCCCAATTTTAGTACAAGCTTAGCCACCTCTTCATAGAAGAAATTTTCTTTCATATTAAAAGTCCAGCGCTACATTCTTATACAAAGACGCTGCAACCGCGTCGGTTCACTGTATCTGAAATAACAGTCAATACTTCAGCATGAAGTTCGAATTATATAATTCTAGCCCCATATTATTACGCAAGAGAACACTGAGGGCACCGATAAAGCGAAATGGATCTTGCCAGGTAGTATAAAGGAATGTGTCTTCACCGCGTATTTAGATTGAAAGCCTCCTATAGCGAAGTCAGTACCTGCTTTGCATTTTCACACGCTCACAATGAAAAAGAATCAGAATTTATGTGTTATCTTTTGCACCGTAGGAAATGGAGGGCAGCAAGCACTATTCTAAAATAATGCTTCTAATAAATACAAATTTACGTACAAACGTAGGTATGGTTTTATTTATACATGTACTCACAATAATGCAATGCACAAGGGTTAACCAAAAAGCACTACTAAGACGTAATAATCTCAGAAAAGGGAGCATTGTCGCCTTTTGATAAATAATTCTGCATAATACCCCGGGATATTAACAAATGTTGTTTCTCTTGGGAGAACCACAAAAGACATGAATGAACCATATCGTTACGTAAATTACTATTTCCTTTCAATCTTGTGAGAACATGGTGTCTGAATGATGAAAAAGTCACCAAAGATGTCAATACCACATATTTTGAAATCGTAGCGCGGGAATTTTGATATTTGTTTTTTCAATGTATTGAGACAATAAATTTGGTACGCGGTTGTCTCTCGGGGTTCGTTTAGCTACCACTTTGGCTGAGTACTTTCAGATCCAGGTTACGGTAGCTGGTTACCAAAAGCTGCAGACAAAGCACTTGTACCGGTTGCATCGGCCATTGTATCAGGAACTTTCCAGTACAATATTTTGCCGTCATTAACAAACTGGTATGATTTGCGTCGCTCGTGGGGATGCTCTTTTGCGCGGCATACTGCAAAATGGGAGGTGCGCGGTTCGCCGCAGTCGCCACAGTGAGAGATGGCGCCTTTTTGTGAGTGGCCACTGTATTGCAATTCTCGTGCGCCAATCTCCTCTCCTTCTGACTCCTTATCGCGCCATCCTCTCTCGCTTTACTTTCTCGCTGTCACCTTTATTCGAACTCCCAAGCCTCCACCGTGGTGTTAGTTTAATCGGCTACGACACCACTCAATGGCATGAGCCGGTGCATAAAATCTGCACTCGTAACTATGTCTAGTTACCACTGTTGCAGTATTATTCGCAATATCAGTGCCCCAACAGTGACAGAAAAAAATGTCCGATATCAATAATGTTTGTTTAACTTTCGAGGCCAAAAAGAATAATTCCACTGCTTCCGCGCGATGCCCGGAACTTGACCGCCTGATAATTCAATGAAGTAACGATGTCAGCACCCGTGATAGAAAAATATGTGTGATAAAACAATACAAACACTTTGATCGATACCATTACGCAGTTTTAAAAGTACTTTTAAAAAAGAAAAACCATTTTCTTGAAAACGAATTACTGCATGCAGCTTCAAAGAGGCCATAGAGTTCCTTAGTAAGTATACTACAGAGGAAACTGCGCCTTGTAAGTCATGTCGTCGTGGGGCTTCATGGAAAGAGCCCCCCTTTTTGTCTTGGGCTCGGCATGACAATTGGATT
Organism: Haemaphysalis longicornis; assembly: GCA_013339765.2. NCBI lineage: Eukaryota > Metazoa > Arthropoda > Arachnida > Ixodida > Ixodidae > Haemaphysalis > Haemaphysalis longicornis. The sequence continues at coordinate 121,466,251 of CM023449.1, forward strand.
CTTGAGTGGTTTTGGGGATTTCCTTTCTTCACTCTGCGTTTACACGTTTACGAGCAACAAGGAAGCCGAAATCCTCCCTGTTCTATGGTAGCCGTGTTCGGTGAAAAAGCAGGCAGTGCGTGATCGCACATGGCGTTGCTCATGCCGCAGTCGCAGGACGCATGACTGAGCGGGTAATATGCCGCCGCGAAATTTGTAGCCGACGAAAAGAAGAAACAAAGCGTACTTCGACGAAAGCAAGATACGACCACGAGAATACGACAGATACGGGCGCTTGTATGCGCCCTATTGTGTCATCGTGTATGACTGTTTAATGCCACGTTTTGTTTTTTCCTGTTAAACTACTGGATTTCCCGCTCAATATGATCCAAACGCCAGTGAATATAATCATAGCTCCAGTGAATTTAATCCACGCGCCAACCAATATAATCCAGGTGGCAACCAATATAATCCAGGACCCATGCAGTGCACAACACATGACAGCGCTTTGTAATTTAGTTGGCAACCAATACCATCCGGGCGCAGTGTATTTTCATCCGAGTTAGATGAACTAGGTGACGTGACCAGTTTAACCAGACGTCCTAAGAACTGCGCAATAAAATAGTCACGTGACTATCCAGCACACTCGCCTAATTACTATACTCAATCCGAGGATGGTGTCATGGGTATGAATTACTGCTGGCGCCGTTCGATAGCGCCACCCACGGAAGAAAATCGCAAAAATGGTCGGGACATCCCCTGGAGAGTAGGTGTGGAGAACACGTGTTTCCGTGTTGTTTAAAGGGGCAACCTCTCGTTACCGTGATGTTGTTAGTCATACGAAACTCACTTTTTTTGTCAGAAATTAGGTCCGGGCGACACGCGTTGGGTTTAATAATTACCTAACATAGGCACCTAATTGATTATTCGTAAGTCATTGATTTGGATAAAAGTCAAATTGATGTAACCAGTGCTTGTCTGGTACCAAATTAATGGTCTCGATAAGGGGAATCACGTGGGAGAAATAAAACATTGCTTCCCGCTTATAGTCATGAGATAGTCACGTGAGTCATAGATTAGGTTAAATGTCAGAGTAATGCCACAAGGGCTTGTGAGGTATCGAATTAAACGTACCGATAAGTGGTATAACGTGGGACAAATAAAAAATAGCTTAACGGTTGTAGTCATGAGAGAGTCACGTGAGCCCTAGATTGGGTTAAAAGTTATAGTGATGGCACTAGGGCTTGTGAGGTACAAAATCAAAGGTCTCGATAAGAGGAATCCGATGAGAAAATTAAAAATTCCTTCCTAGTAAAGTAATGATAATAGTCACGTGAGTCATAGATTGGGTTAAAAGTCAAAGATATGTCACTATGGCTTATGAGGTATCAAATTAAAGGGCTCGATGAGCGGAATCACATAGTACAAATTAAAAATTGCTTCCTGGGTAGAGTAATGAGATAGTTACGGACTCACAAATAGGGTTAAAAGTCAATGTGACGTCACTAGGGCATGTGAGGTACCAAATTAAAGGTCTCGATGAGGGGAATCACGTGGGACAATTTAAAAATTTCTTTCTAGTTATAGTCATGATAACAGTCACGTGATTCACAAAATGAATTAAAAGTCAAAGTGACGCCACTAGGGCTTGTGAGGAATCAAATTAAAGGTCTCGATTAGGAAAATCAAGTAGTACAAATTAAAAATCTCGTCCTGGTTAGTGTCATGAGATAGTCACGTGAGTCATAGATTACATCAAAAGTCAATGTGATGTCACTAGGGCTTGTGTGGTATCAAATTAAAGGTCTCGATGAGGGGAGTCACGTGGGACAAATTGAAAATTGCTTCCGGGTTATATTCATGAGATGGTCACGTGAGTCATAGATTACGTTAAAAGCCAATGTGAGGCGACTAGGGCTTGTGGGGTATCAAAATAAAGGTCTCGATGAAGGTAATCACGTGGCAAAAATTAGAAATTGCTTCCTGGTTAAAGTCATGAGGTAGTTACGTGAGTCATAAATTGTTTTAAATGTCAATGTGACATGTGCTTGTGAGGTATAAAATTAAAGGTCTCCATGAGAGGAGTCACGTGGGACAAATTAGAAATTGCTTCCTTGTTATAGTCATGAGATAGTCACGTGAGTCAGATTGGGTTAAATGTCAACTTGATGTCGCTAGGGCTTGTGAGGTATCAAATTAAAGGTCTCGATGAGGAGAATCGCGTGCGTCAATTTAAAAATTGCTTCCTTGTTATAGTCATGAGATGGTCACGTGAGTCATAAATTACGTTAAAAGTCAATATGTGGCCACTAGGGCTTGTGGGGTATCAATATGAAGGTCTCGATGAGGGGAGTCACCTGGGACCAAATAAAAATTGCTTCCTGGTTATAGTCATGAGATAGTCGCGTGAGTCATAGATTGCGTTAAAAGTCAATATGATGCCACTAGGGCTTGTGAGGTATCAAAATAAAGGTCTCGATGAGGGGAATCGGACGGGACAAATTAAAAATTGCTTCCCCGTTACACCCATGAGATAGTTACGTGAGTCATAGATTATGTTAAAAGTCAATGTGAAGCCACTACGGCTCGTGACGAATCAAAAAAAAGGTCTCGATGAGGGTAATCACATGGGACAATTTAAAAATTGCTTCCCAGTTATAGTCATGATAATAGTTACGTGATTGACAAAATGGATTAAAAGTCAAAGTGACGCCGCGAGGGTTTGTGAGGAATCAAATTGAAGGTCTCGATGAGGGGAATCACGTGGTGCAAATAAAAAATCTCGTCCTGGTTATAGTCATGAGATAGTCTCGTGAGTCATAGATTACATTAAAAGTCAATCGTTGATTACATACATTCGTAGTCATAGATTACATTAAAAATCTCGTCCTGGTTATAGTCATGAGATAGTCTCGTGAGTCATAGATTACATTAAAAGTCAATATGATGCCACTAGGGATTGTGTGGTATAAAATTAAAGCTCTCGTTGAGGGGAGGGACGCGGGACAAATTAAAAATTGCTTCCTCGTTATAGTCATGAGATAGTCATGTGAGTCATAGATTGGGTTAAAAGTCAACTTGATGCCGCTGGGGCTTGTGAGGTATCAAATTAAAGGTCTCAATGAGGAGAGTCGCGTGGGACAATTTGAAAATTGCTTCCTTGTTATAGTCATGAGATGGTAACGTGAGTCATAAATTACGTTAAAAGTCAATGTGAGGCCACTAGGGCTTGTAAGGTATTAAAATAAAGGTCTCGTTGAGGGTAATCAAATGGCACAAATTATAAATTGCTTCCTGGTTGTAGTGATGAGGTAGTTACGTGAGTCATAAATTGTTTTAAATGTCAATGTGACGCCGCTAGGGCTTGTGAGGTATCAAATAAAGGTGTCGATGAGGGGAGTCACGTGGGACAAATTAAAAATTGCATGCTTGTTATAGTCATGAGATAGTCACGTGAGTCAGATTGGGTTAAAAGTCAACTTGATGTCGCTAGGGCTTGTGAGGTATCAAATTAAAGGTCTCGATGAGAAGAATCGCGTGGGACAAATTAAAAATTGCTGCCTTGTTATAGTCATGAGATGGTCACGAGAGTCATAAATTACGTTAAAAGTCAATGTGAGGCCACTAGGGCTTGTGGGGTATCAAAATAAAGGTGTCCATGAGGGGAGTCATCTGGGACAAAATAAAAATTGCTTCCAGGTTATAGTCATGAGATAGTCGCGTGAGTCATAGATTATGTTTAAAGTCAATGTGATGCCACTAGGGCTTGTGACGTATCAAATTAAAGGTTTCTATGAGGGTAATCACGTGGGACAATTTCAAAACTGCTTCCTGGTCATCTTCATGAGATGGTCACGTCAGTCACAAATTGGTTTAAAGTCAAAGTGATGCCACTAGGGCTTTTTAGGTATCAAATTGAAGGTCGCGATGACGGGAAAGACTTAGAACACATTAAAAATTCCTTCCTGGTTATGGTCGTGCGATAGTTCTCGAGTCATAAATTGGGTTAAATGTCAAAATGATGCCGCTACGGCTTGTGAGGTATAAAATAAAATGCCTCGATGAGAGAATTACGTGGAACAAACCAAATATTGCTTCCTGTTTAGAGGCATGAGATAGTCTCGTGAGTTATAGATTGGCTTAAAAGTCAAAGTGATGCCTTTGAGCTTTTATCGCCCTCCCGAATGTAAAAAGAAAGTTACATATGCAAGAAAGAGAATGATGGTGTTTTGAAAAATTGGTAATTGGATTTCTAATGATGTCGCGTGCCTCCTACGGATGATTAATCTGTCACGTGACTTACCATGACGTTTATTTTCCACGAGTAAAAGCAGTATAGGTATCAAATGATCCCCATTCATTTGCTGGTTTGTGGTATGTGCAAAAATTTATCTTTGCAAACATTATTTGCAAAGATGTCGCATGATTTTCATGCGTCATGATTTAGTCACGTGACTCACCACGAGGTTAATTACATCACGAGTATTGGCATCCTGGGTATGAAAAGAACCCTGTTGAATTGCTTGTTTACGTGATGCGCAAAAACTTCTTGTCATAGTGAACATGTCTCCTTTTGATAGCGCATGACTCCTATAAATGATGAATTGGTCACGTGACTTACTATGAGGTTCATTACACGACGAGTATTCGCATCATGGGTGTCAAATAAACGCTGTTTAATTCCGTGTATTCGAGATGTGTACGAGAATCTTGACATAGTGAGTATGATTCCTTATGATAACACATGCCTCCAATATATCATGAATTAGTCACGTGACTTACTATGAGGTGTAATACATCACCAGTACTGGCATAATGGGTGTAAAATAAACGCTGCTGAATATCTTGCTTTCGTTATGTGCGGGAAAAAGCCTGTTATTGTGAACATTTATTTGAGAACACGCATCACACCTATTCATCATGAAATATTATGCGAGTTGTAAGGTTTATTGTACCACGAGTAATCACATCATAGGTAAAAAATAAATGCGGTGGAATTGCTGCTTACGTGATGTCAGATATTTTTTTTTCTTGGTGTGCACGTGATTACGGATGATATGGCATGGTTCCTAATTATCATATATATGTAATGTGAAATACCATGAGGCTTATGATGTCACGCGTACTGTCCCCGTATTTATCCAAGAAAACGCCATTGAATCGTTCATTCTCGTGGTTTGTCAATACACGCTGTTTTGCTATAGTGCGTGATTGCAGGCACATCAATTTGAAAGCACACAGAAGTGCGTGGTTTCGCGAATGCTGAAAACCCATCCATGACAGTTGGTTCATTGCTAGGCAGTATATATAACGAACGATATATAACGAACGATAACGAACGATATATAGAACGATAGCATTTTACTCACGTAAAATGCTATCGTTCTAACAATGTGATGCTTGTCCAAGTGTCGTGCCCCATCGACAGACGCGAGGTTCGTGCTTGTTTCATGCGTTTTGTTGTACAAATGTTAGTAGGAGCTCTGCCATTTTGCAATTACTTCTCTCTGCTTGTCATGGAATGTTTGCTACTCTTGTCAGGAGATGTTGAGTTAAACCCAGGTCCTATGAATAAGGCTGAACAAGAACAAATATCAAGAATAGAAAAGATGCTTCAAGATGTACATGCTGGACAGGCACAAATACTGGCTAAGCTGGAGAGTATAGAATTGAAACAAAAAGAACTAGAAAATCAACTTCATGGCATTAATTCGAGGGTTGAGGTCACTGAAGATCGAATTACACGCACTGAACAAAGAGAAAACGCGATGATGGCCAAGTTAGACGACCTTGAAAACCGAGGTCGCCGGTCAAACTTGGTGTTTTTTGGAGTGCCGGATGTAACTGTAAAGGAAACATGGGAAACGTCCGAAAAATTGGTTTGCAATGTTTGTAGAGATGTACTCGGTCTGAAAGATATTTCCATAGAGCGGGCGCACCGCATAGGGACGTATAAAAATGGAAAGACTCGGCCTATTGTGGCATGCTTTTCTAGCTGGAAAATGCGAGAAAGCGTGATGCACAATGCCACCAAGTTTAAAGGCACCGATTACAGTGTTTCCGAGGACTTTAGCCAAGCAGTACAAGAAAAACGTCGGAAGCTCTGGAACTACGCGAAGGAAATGAAGCAAAATAAAGATAGCCGCGTCTACCTCAACTACGACAAGCTGGTCATTGACGGCGAAAGTTTTATCTGGGACAGTGAAAAAAATGAACCGGTGCCTGTCCGAAAACCTAAGTCGGCCACGCTATCAATAGGAAGTGAATGACTGGCTGTGTGCCCAAAAGATAAGACGCGGAGCGGTAAGACTTGCGTTTTGCCGGGTGTTCTATCTATTCTTCTCGTAAACTGCCGTAGTATTAAAAATAAAGTAGACGAATTCGCGTCTTTGGTTGCTACTGTTGAACCGCAAATTATTATGGGCACGGAGTCGTGGTTGGACGAAAGCGTGCGAAGTGCAGAAATTTTTCCTTCCGGATATACTGTCTATCGTAAAGACAGGAATCGACATGGCGGGGGAGTGTTTCTTTTAATATCAAGTAGACTAAACAGTCAGCCACTTTTTTTTGACGACGATACGGAATCCGTATGGTGTCGAGTTTTTTTTCCTAAAGGAAAAACTTTAGTAATTGGTACATTTTACCGCCCACCAAATAGTAGTGAAGAACCAATTGGCAAACTTACTGACGCGCTATCAGTGATACCTGACGGGTCAATTTTAGGGGGCGATTTCAATCTGCCCGACTTTGATTGGATTGCAGGAAACTCGACGAATAATACTTCTCAGCTTTATCGTCAGTTTAAAGAATTGGTGTCTACGTTTGGCTTCAACCAGTACGTTTTAGAACCCACCAGGCAGAACGCAATCTTGGATTTGATGTTATTTAACGACACGAATATTATATCTAAAGTATCTGTTATTCCTGGCATAAGCGACCACAAAGCAGTTGTAGCAGAATTGTCCTACTTAGTGCTTCGAATCAAATGCAACATCCTCGCCAAGTTTTCATGTTTCATAAAGGAAACTATGAGGCTATCTCTGCAGAATTAGAATCATACCTCGAAATTTTTATTCGGCTGTCTGAATCCCCAGGGTTGGAAGAACTTTGGTGTATCTTTCGCGATAAAGTAAAACATTTAACAGAAACGTTTATACCATCGAAGTACCTAACGGCAAAAAAACAACAAAAACCTTGGTTCAGCGCCGAAATTCGCAAGATAATAAGGAAAGCCCGGCGAGCCTATAGGCGTTTCTGCAGAAATAGTAGCGAATTTAATGAACAGGCTTTGAAAGACTCTAATAATGAGATTAAGATTGCAATAAAAAATGCGAAAAGGCAATTTTTTGGCCGGTGAACATTGACCTTAAGCAAAACCCGAAACAGTTTTGGAAATACGTAAAGAAAACCAGGAAAGATGACATTTCTATACAGTCATTATCAGTGGATGGAATCACTGTGCAAGGTAATGCTGAAATGGCGGAAGCATTCAATGCATTTTTCCAGTCTGTTTTTTCAAAGAAAACGTCAACTGCTCCTTTACCGTCATGCGTTAGTGATGTAACCCACTCTATGGATGATATCATTATAGATGTTTATGGTATAGATCGCCTCTTACGCGAACTGGACACTTCTAAGGCATGTGGTCCAGATGGGCTATCGCCATTTGTACTGAAGGAGTGCCATGACGTTATTGCAAGGTACTTAGCTATTATTTACAAAGTGTCACTGGAGTCAGGCGTTGTTCCCTTCATATTACAATTTCAGCATTACATATCACAGGCCCTCGATAATAATACGCCAGTAGATGCAATCTTTCTAGATTTCAGGAAGGCTTTTGATACCGTTCCTCATAACCTTCTGGACAATAAACTTGCATCCCTGAATATTAACTATAAAATTCATTCTTGGATACGTAACTACCTGCACGGCCGCGAGTAATGCGTGGTTTTAAATAGTCACAAATCTAGCTCTATTGCGGTGAGTTCTGGCGTACCACAAGGTAGCGTACTAGGACCATTATTGTTCTTAATTTATATAAATGATATAACAGAAAACATTAAGTCCGAAATTAAATTATTTGCTGACGACTGTGTTATTTATAGGCAGATAAATTCACTAAGCGACACATACGCGCTACAAAAAGACCTAGAAACAGTAGCTCGGTGGTGTGACGGATGGGGCATGAACCTAAATATCGAGAAATGTAATCTCCTCCGGTTTACACAAAAATCAGCTATAACCCAAGAAAGTTATAAAATAAAAGATACAATAATCACTAGCGTTACAGAGTATAAATACTTAGGTGTATACTTAACTCAGTCACTCAAGTGGATTAAACATGTAGAGTACATAATTACAAAGGCCAGTAGAATGTTATATTTTATCCGTAGAAACTTTAAGGATGCATCCACAGAAGTGAAAGAAACACTGTATTTTATGCATGTTCGATCTATACTTGATTATGCGTGTGTAGTGTGGGACCCACACCAAGAGTACCTTATAGAAAGATTAGAAAAGCTGAAAAACCAGGCAGCGCTTTTTGTTACCAACAAGTACGACCCTTTTGCTAGCATCTCGGCGACTAAAGATATTTTTCTGCGGCTCGCCCCGACCGCTTATGGGGATGAACAAATGATAGGTGATTCCAGTGCTCTAATATAGTGCACACGCAGCATACATTACTGGGCAAAAAGTTCTTTTCAGTACCACATTGTGGGTATGGGCTACTCTGAGTGTTAATAAACCGTTTGTGAGGTTTCAGAGTACGCATACTTTTTGTGGTTCACCCTCCGACAGCTCTCGCTGTGAGTAATTGATTTACGCTATTGTGATTACTCCAGGATGCAAGGGGGCTGCAAGATGCAAGGATGCAAGAAACGCGCACTGGAGCAGTTGCCTGGTTTCCTGATTTTCAGGTGCCTTCCAATACACCCCTGCATGTATGCGCTGCGCTGTGCGTATGCATTGTCATTATGCTAGAATAACAGCAGCGATGACCAGGTACACTCCAACTTTACAATTTTTTCTTTGAGGTAGGTGTAATGACGTCTAACAGTTTCCGAATCTTGACGTGAAGGGGTACAATAAGCAGTTTTTCTAGCTGGTTCCAGTTCACAAATTTGAGCCACAAACTGTGACTTTATGCCAAACGTCTTTTGTTCAATCTGCACTGTAGGCATTCTTTCAATGGAGCCTTACGGGGTACCAAGTAACGTCATACTCACTCTGCTAACACAAGCGAGTCAAAAAATAGCTGACTTTCAACCATGACATGAAGGCTTAGCGTCGGCTGTCGCATACCCGCGGCGTCTCAATACGTCTATTGCTTTTGCTCAAGAGAGTTATAACTTAAAAAGAGCGGGATGCTTCCCGAATAATGCTTCATCCAGTGAGCCAGTTGACGCATGGTCATCAGGCGTACCCCAGCGATGTTGCTGCGCTAAATCGTTTATGCGCTGTAGCGTGCCGGTTTCAGGGACAGTAAAGAGACACCTGCAGAGATCACAAAAAATAATGGCGGTGGATAATTTTTATAAGATAAATGCCGGAATAACAGGATAATTAACGCAGCAAGTAAACTTCCTCAACATTGCCTAACGTCACCTGGTTCGCAGGAATGGGGCAAGAAAAGAATTGTAAGCAAAAAGCATCAGATTTTTAAGAAAAAGGATATTGTATAGTAGATTTCGGAATCAATTGTGCGGAAATGCTGTGACGATCACAGGCGCTCGTTCATTACGACAAAATGGGACGTTTTCAGACCCTGTTCCTCTCCGTCAGAAGAGCACAAACTTCGAGCATCTGTTTTGATGCCAAAGCACGGCTCTTCTCGTTTCTTGGTGTCCGATTAGCTTGCCGCCGTATTCATAGTGACGCATATCGCGCTCCTGCGGTCAAGCATTCCACAGCCAGAGTGTTTCTGGCACATTCTTCTGTGTGGTTATTCAAAGAAAACCTTCTCAAAACCACGACCGAGGGGCTGGAATGTAGACGCGAAGCCCGAACTGTGTTGACTTGCTTTTCTGAAGTATCATGTGGAGCCTCAAGTTCTAGGAAACATAAAAAACTGCTCCTCGAACGCCTTTACTGTGTCTGGCGGCTCCTTGTTCAGTGATGCAAAAGCAACGGAGCATCGCGAACCATGACAATGTAGGAAAAATCACTTGTGCCGCAAACACCTTGATGCAAAAACAACGCCTCACGTATTTTAATTTTATAGTCGGGTGGAAGGTTCAAAACGCCCTATTGTGAGTGGTAACACGTCTTGTTAGACCCGTTTTACTAGTTATTTCTTTTCACCGGAGCAAAAATAACACCAGCCTTTTTTATCAGACCCACGTTGGACTAAATTCCAGGTCCACCGAGTTGTGCCATGTCTGGGAAGCATGCCTACATATCCTTGTATTTAGCCCATGTTGTTGCGATTTTGATGAATAGGTTAAAAACAGGTGATCATTACAATAAGTTGCCGGGTTAAAACATATCTTCGACGGGAAGGCCAGCTTCTGATATCCATCCTAAGTGATAAGCTGAACTTTTGTATTAATAAAATACTATCCTGAAGGTGTATACGAATTAAACTAATGACCATGGGATCAATGATTGATTTATGGAAAGGATGCAGATATATTTATCTTAATATTAGCCTCTACCGATCCTTTATTACTTTTATTTCTATAGGTTTTATGCATGGCTGCTGCAAATCTCAGGCTAGGGAGGCGGAAATATTGATAACAGTATTGGTGGCAGCAAGAACGTGAATGTTGTGTGTAACTATTTCACTTGCAATAACTAGACATTCAGCTTTTCAATTATTTCTGAGCCGATCCCAACGGTGCGTCCGCACACTTCGCATGTATACGTCCACGTTGGGCCATAGTCAGTTCGCACAGGGCAGTCATCAACTTGTAGTATGCGACCGAGATGCACCAAAATGAGGTGCATTAGAACACCGCCTATAGGGTCCTCACTATAACGTTTTCCTCAATATTATTTCTTGCTCACGTCATCCCACAAAAAATGTCCTTAGACAAACCATGTATTACAATCTTACCTAATATGTATTCATACCACAAAATTCGTGCTTTATACGTAGCGAGTATGGTACAGAAACGTAGAAATCAATATTGCTAGAGTGATGAAAGTGTGCGCCAAAAAATAAAAAAAAACTCTGAACTGCGTAGTCTTAAACGAGCGCTCTTGGTGCACCACCAAAATGTTCGAAACGAGAGAGCATGAAACATCATCGGTAAGCAGGATCATTATCGTCACCGTCACAGTTGTCGCTACCTTATTCGCACTGAAATGTGCACTCTTGACGCGCCCGTGCGCATTCTTGCATGTCTTTTGACGTAGATTGTTTGCTTTTCAGAATTTGTTTATCTTCGCTTCTGTCTTTATTGGCGTTAAGAAAACAGAAAACACTATCTTTTAAAGACAATCTTGACGATCTACAAGACGTCAAGAAGAAACCGAAAGGAGAAAAAATAGGGTATCGCGAAAGAGCTTCAACTATTGTTGACTTTGAACTCCATTGTAGAACCCAAGGTAATTGGACGTTGTACAAATGTACGTTGAGGGCATCCTCAGGGCATCCACAAGGCGATCTAACAATTGCAAAAGGGCAATGTCATACCGACAAGCTCACAAGACGCGCCTAACTTCTATCGAGAATGATTTGAACCCTGAATACACAAATTAAATTAATTTTTTTGTTTGAACCATCGTTTGCGTGTTGTTCAGCAGGTCTTTGTGCTGCTAGAGGTACGTTCGTGTTATACGTTTCTGCAGCCACTGCATATTTTTCTGTGGTCCCGTAAATCACGCAAGCAGGGGCTCATCTGTAATCCACATGTAAAAGCTCACTTCAAGCGCGGTGTGACTACCTTTGCACTTTGATCATTGCATCGCCGCAACTTTTGTCATTCTTTTCATTGTTATTTTTATCGTCATCATGTTTTGTGTATACGCCCTACAAGGAAGGGTTGGGCTATTGACATTACGACTGTTTGATGTGCGCCATCGGACCTGTTTTTTGGGCGGAATATTCTTACCTTACCCCTCTTATCTCTCAATGGTTTTCTTCACACTGTAAAGGAAAGTGTTTTTTGAACTGTATTGTTACTACACGAATATTTGAGTTTTTCTGAACGTACTGTTTTATTGTTACAGAACTGTAGAAGATATGCAAGGACGTTACCTCAGACTTGGACGATAATTGAGAGTAGCAGTCTTTGGCCACCACTACCTCCTTCACATTGGGGTTTATAGACACGTTAGCTCATTTATTTGCCCAGGAGCACCGTTCTTCCGAACGTCTTTAAGAGCCATTAGATGCTGGTGCTTTCAAGGACACCATCTGCCTGGGGATGCCGTGTTCATTGGTCTTGCATCCAGCGGTTATTTTTCAGGACCCCGCTAGAATAGCCGCTAAGGCAATATCGACGTCACCCTAAAATCAAGCCTGCTGGCTCCTCCCGTCATACGTTTCCTACCTAGAGTAGAATATCTGTAGCACGCCTAAACGTATGAAAACAGCGCACATGATGAAGGCACGTACGGTGCAAAGGATAACGTGCGTTAAGCTCAAATTTGTTTACACGACGAGAGAGAGCAATGCATGTGCGAAGCTTCGACAGAAACACTTGTTAGTTTCGCCCTATTGATTCATAGATGTCGTAAACTTCCACCGTGTCTCTAAATGTAATATATTCCGCACTTAGAAAGGAAACTTTCCACAAACAAAAAAGAACGTGGATATTTTTAGGTTAGTGGTGCAGATGTCCTTATTGGCTGCAACTGCATTGAACAAGAAATACTTTTGTTGCGACCACTGCGCACAAACCTGCGCAGCCTCCGTCTCGTCACTGTTTAGCCCAGCGTGACACGGCCACTCGCTGCAACACGTTTCCGATAAGGGACAGCGACACCGCAGTTCCGCCGGAGGCTTACGTCACCACTGGGGTCGATAAAACCCAAGCCGCAAAGCTCGAGATGATGATTGTTCCTCTAACCTTTCGAGCGCAGGCCGGCATGCTTGCCCCGCTGCTGCTTCCACGTTAATAAACAGTTATGTTTTACGTTGGGATGCTGCCTTCTACCGACGCGGCACCCCACATCTGGTGACCCGGAAAACGAAGTAACCGCACCGCCATGGCCGACGCAGAAGACCTCACCGCTCTCCGCCAGCAAGTACAACAACTTCAACAGGAACTGCAACAAACCAAGCAACAGCAACAATCTCGCAACGCCCCCACAAATGAGGACGGGCCTACCGGCTCCGCTGAGGACGTCAGAGCTCCTACAGAAGCCTTCCCGCACGCCGCTTCCTGGCGTGTTGCTGTCAAGCTTCCGTCGTTTTGGGCGGACTCGCCCGAAGTCTGGTTCGCCCAGGTCGAGGCCCAGTTCTCCTTGGCGCGCATCACGCAAGACCGGACCCGCTACGATTACGTCGTCGCTCACTTGGACGCACGTTACGCCAACGAGGTCCGGGATATCCTTGCCAACCCACCAACGGACAATCTGTACAAACATCTGAAGACTGCACTTATCCGCCGCTTGTCACTCTCGGAAGAACAGAATATACGACAACTGCAGTCAGCAGAGCTCGCTGAGCGCAAACCTTCGCAGCTCCTGCGCCACTTGCGTGCGCTCGCGGGCAACATGCAAGTACAGGATTCTTTCCTGCGATCGCTTTGGCTTCAACGGCTCCCGCCGCACGCCCAGGCGATTCTGCAGGCACAGGTCAAGCTACTTCTCGACGAACTTGCGGAGATTGCTGATGGCGTCGTCGAGGCCTCCTCGCCGCAGTTGTCGCCCGCCATCCAGGCTGTCGCCGCCACCGCTGAACACCACGGAGTCGATCGATGGCTCACCTCCATCCAACAACACCTGGATGAACGTCTTCCGACGCCACAGCGCCGCCATTCGCAAAGCCGCGACCGTAACACCACCTCGTCACCACAACCGGACATCAACGGTCCGTGTTACTACCACCAACGCTTCGGTGACAAAGCCCGGCAGTGTCGTTCACCCTGTTCCGTGGGATATGCGGAAAACGACAGCGGCAGCTCGTAGAGACGGCCGCAAGCTGCTAACCCGGAGGCCGTCGCATCTTCGTCACCGACCAAATCACGAAGCAGCGTTACCTGGTCGACAAGCGGTTCCGACGTTTGCTGCTACCACGAGACCCACCTTCAAGGCCCTCGTCCGCCGACATCTTTCGAGCTCAGCGCGGCGAACCAGTCCACAATCAAAACGTACGGCTCGCTGCGCCTGCACATCCAGCTCAAGAACTTATGCCGCGACTTTCACTGGAACTTTGTCATCGCCGACGTCGCTAAGCCAATCATCGGCTCAGACTTTCTGGCTCACTACAACCTCCTTCCGGACTGCCGCAACGTCCAGCTAATCGACGCGACAACGGGACATTCCACACCAGGCCAGCGAACGACCGCCCAACAGCCAAGCATCAAGGTGCTCAGCATTGACAATCCCTCGCCGTACCATGCCATCCTCGCCGAAGTTCCCGGTTTGACGTGCCCCAGCGGACTGCCACGCAAAGTGCAGCACACCACCGTGCACTACATCCGGACCACTTCAGATCCCCCAGTTTTCTGCCGTGCCCGTCGCCTTGCCCCGGACCGCATGCGCATAGGCAAAGCAGAGTTCGAGGCCATGCTCCGCGAAGGAACCGCCCGCCGCTCTGACAGTCCATGGGCTTCACCACTCCACCTTGTCCCGAAGAAGACCGAAGGCTGGCGGCCCTGTGGGGACTACCGCGATCTAAACGCTCGCATCATCCCGGACAGGTACACCGTCCGCCACATACAGGACTTCGCTTATCGCATTCATGGCTGTCACGTGTTCTCTGTGCTAGACTTGGTGAAGGCCTACACACAGATACCCGTGAATCCGGATGATGTCCCGAAAACCACTATCGTCACACCCTTTGGGTTGTTCGAGTTTCCCTTCATGAGCTTCGGCCTGCGGAACGCTGGACAAACCTTTCAGCGCTTCCTCGACGATTTCGTTCGCGGCCTCGACTTCTGTTTCGTTTACCTTGACGACATACTGGTATTTTCCCGCGACACCGAAGAGACCACAGGCACCTTCGCCTGCTGTTCGAACGCCTCGATGACCACGGCCTACTCGTCAATATCCAAAAAAGCACGCGAGGCACTTCCGTCGTCCATTTCCTTGGCCACGAATTTTCGTCTGAGGGCATTCGGCCCTTGCCCTAACGCATCTCGCACCTGCAAAATTACCCTCGACCAGCCACCGCTAAAGACCTTCGCCGTTTCCTCGGCATGCTGAACTTCTACAGGCATTTTTTGCCACACGCAGCAAAACACCAGGCTCACCTCCACGATGTTTTTGCTGGGCTACGAGGAAACCAACCCGTCACGTGGACACCAACGTTAGCGAAAACCTTCGAAGATTGCAAAGCCGCCCTCTGCACCGCCACGCTCCTCACCCACCCTGTGCCAGACGCTCCCTTGGGACTCTTCACGGACACATCTAGTTTC
This sequence comes from Haemaphysalis longicornis, assembly GCA_013339765.2. Lineage (NCBI taxonomy): Eukaryota > Metazoa > Arthropoda > Arachnida > Ixodida > Ixodidae > Haemaphysalis > Haemaphysalis longicornis. The sequence continues at coordinate 121,481,760 of CM023449.1, forward strand.
GCCATCGGCGCCGCCCTCATGCAACGCGTGGACAACACCTGGCATCCCTTGGCTTTCTTCTCGAAGAAACTCGCAACCCCGAAAACGACCCCTCCAGTCGCCAGTTCCACTGACTAAACCACGACCACCGCCCTGACCAATTTGCCAGCCTACTACAGAGAACTTCTCGCGATATACGAAGCAGTGCAACACTTTCGCCATATTCTCGAAGCACAGAACTGCACCATCTATACCGACCACAAGCCTCTCACCTACGCCTTCTCTCAACGTCGCGACAAACTCCCCCCTGTTCAGCAGAACCAACTCTTGTTCATCGCACAGTTCACCACCGACATCCAACATGTCAGCGGGAAAGACAACGTGGTCGCCGACGCGCTTTCACGTGTAGCCACCATCAGCTCGGCGCAGATAACAGCGGACGTCCTCCCCGAGGCTCAGACCACGGATGCCGAACTGCAGGAACTCCTCAAGGGCACGTCCTCACTACAGCTACAAGAAGTCCCCATTCCAGGGTTGGCAACCTCAATCTGTTGCGACACGTCGACAGGACGAAGCAGGCCCTATGTGCCCCTGTCCCATCGCCGTGGTGTTTTCAACCAGCTCCACAACCTCAGCCATCCCGGCATACGCGCCTCTACACGTCTCGTAGCTGACCGCTATGTCTGGCCTTCTATGCAGCGCGATTGTCGCACGTGGGCGCGCTCCTGCATTCACTGCCAACGTGCCAAAATTACCAGGCACGTCACGTCCCCACTCGGAACATTCCCTCAGCCCTCTGGTCGGTTCGAGCACGTCCACCTCGACATCATAGGACCCTTTCCCCAGGCTGGACCCTACCGCTACTGTCTCACGGCCATCGACTGATACACTCGATGGCCCGAGGCATGGCCCCTCGAGGGAATCACCGCAGAAGACGTCGCCTCGGCCTTCTTCACCGGTTGGATTGCTCGTTTCGGCGCCCCCCGCCGTGTAACCACCGACCAAGGACGACAGTTCGAATCGCACCTATTCAGGCTCCTCGGGCTGACTATCGGTTTTGAACGCTTGAGGACCACCAGTTACCACCCCTGCGCCAACGGCATGATCGAGCGTTTCCACCGACAGTTCAAGGCAGCCATTATGTGCCACCTGGACTCGACCTGGCTCGAGGCCATCCCTGCCGTCATCCTCGGTCTTCGCGCCACCTTCAAGCCGGACATCCACGCTACACCCGCAGAGCTCGTCTACGGGGAACCACTCCGTCTTTCAGGTGAATATTCGCAGCTCTGCCATCCAGCACTATGCCGTCAGACCCCACCGACTTCGTCGCCCGGCTCCGACGCACCATCGCCACCTTACGCCCGCCACCTGCAGCCCAACACAGCAAGCCTACACCTTTTGTGTTCAAGGAGCTAGCATCGTGCCCACACGCTTTCCTCCACGACGACACCGTCTGCCGGCCTTTCCAGCCACCCTAAGCGGACCCCACCTAGTCGTTCGTCGCGACGACAAGAACTTCACACTGCGCCTGCACGGGAACGACGTCCGCGTCTCGATTGACCGACTCAAGCCCGCATACATCGCTGCGAACGAACCGGGCAGCGCCACTCCTCCCACAGGCACCATTCCACAGCCGCCGACGGTCGCAGCCCGCTCCTTTCACGACACGCTCTGGACGTCTGGTACGCCTCCAGATTTCTACAGACCCTGAGGGATCTGCACTCCGCGGGGGGGGGGGGGGGGGGGGGGTGATGTGGCGACCACTGCGCACAAACCTGCGCAGCCTCCGTCTCGTCACTGTTTAGCCCAGCGTGACACGGCCACTCGCTGCAACACGTTTCCGATAAGGGACAGCGACACCGCAGTTTCGCCGGAGGCTTACGTCACCACTGGGGTCGATAAAAACCAAGCCGCTAAGCTCGAGATGATGATTGTTCCTCTAACCTTTCGAGCGCAGGCCGGCATGCTTGCCCCGCTGCTGCTTCTACGTTATGTTTTACGTTGGGATGCTACCTTCTACCGGCGCGGCACCCCACACTTTTCTTATTTATCAGTAGTTGTCCCGTTGTTAGAAAGGTAAGCTAGATGCTCCGCCATTTGCCCACAATGAAGCTAAGACTGCCACGAAATGGATTTCTGGAGTTGGGAATTTCTAGTACAAACCAATGTGCTCTATTGTTTCGTTCGCTGCATTCCGGTGACATTTTCCATCTTTGAAACTTCAACGCGCTCTGACCAGCAGAGAAGAATAACTCTTACGTTTCAAGTTTTTTTTAATGATACAACCTTGACAAAAGTCGCAAAAGAATTTGTACATTGAACTACAAAAAATATAGTCCACAACTTTAGTACTTTTTAATTCTGTGAAAAAATATGGCCCGCGACGCTGTACGCATTTAAGAGAGTACAAAGACGAAATACGTCTGTTTGTGATTTGCGATTGAGTCTACTTCGCAGCCAAAACTCTTAATGAAACTTGGAAGGACCCGAGCTTTATTCTAGCAGAAAAACGTGGACTCTTTTGGGCCGTTTTTTTTCCGCGTCGTGGGCACAGCAACCAAACCCACTTTACCAAAGATGGCGACATAAAGGTCGCGTTGTGCCGTGAGACGGCCACGTTTAAATCTCTCACCAGCGAAAGGGGCATCAATCGGTGCGGCCATGCAACCTAGCTACGCGTTCCCGCTCCGCTCTCTCCACCCCCACCCTTGCATGCAGAAACTGGTGCACGTTGATGTGCACGTGCCTAAACGTGAAAGACACGGGGAGAAATGTCGCTCCGAAGGACTTTCATATTGAACAAAATCATTCTCTTACGTCAGCACTACACACGGGCAATCTCTTTGCCATTCTGTTGGTGTGTATCCTCCTAAAGAGGCGTAACTTGACGAAACAATGGCGGCGGCCGGACTTTCTGTGGCAGCTGCATTCCGTTGTTTTGACTCCTAATCCCGCTCCTGTGCGTGACGGCCGGTTATACTCAGGTGGTGCAGGTAGGCGCGCATGCCACTTTACTCACCGTTATTTCGCGCGAACGCCACAGAACTGTGCAACAGCGACATAAATGTGAAACTGCCGATAAAGGCGCTAGCGCCGCTATCAGCCAATTGCGCAACTTTTGAAAGGGCATCGGCGGCGGCGGGGTAGAGCAGAGAATCTTTGCCGAGTGAAGAGGCTTCAGCGGAATGAGAATTTGGGGCTTAGACATACACAGATTCTCTGTGAAATAACAAGCGTGCTCACGCTAGACCGCTAGACCTTATCGCAGTAGGATGGCTTTTAAGTAAGCGCCAAATGTACTGAGGAGGCTTCCCTGACAAGTACGGTTGCGCGGGTCAGTGGTGCAAAAACCTACGGCTTCATCGAAAACATCTGAAAAAAGTGTTGCATTCAATGCCGATCGTCGCATAGAATCCTATGAATGTGGGAATGTACAGCGACAGCTTTGAACTTGTACCTCTTAAGGCGCTTCTGATATTGCCGGCATTAACATGGCACATACCGGGGCGTATACCTGTCGCAGTTTTTACATCCCTGCATTATGCACAACCAAGTGCAGATCCATAAAAAAGGTACATGAGATGTGGACAAGAAATGAAGAACACAAATTTTTTTGGTTAGGTAAGAAGTTGTGAAGAGTATAAACAGGTCCCCTTAAAGTCCCCTTGCATTGATTACATGACGAAGTGGTGGGTGGGGCTAAACAGTGACACGCTGAATGAAAGAACCGTCAAGTGAAACGAAAATCAACAGCTGAAAAACACACTAAGAATATGCGTAGACAAAAAAAGAATAATAAATCAAAAATAAAATAGAAGACGAGCTGTAGCATGGTTGGTAGAGGTTGTGGGTATATAATCCCTTCTGGAAATTTTAAAGGTTTTCGCTCTGCAAAAGCAACAGCGAAACAGGAATACAAACATGAGAAAAATGGTTGCGTAAATAGTAACGAGAAGTAGCAAAAGGCAACAACCAAAAATCAATGAAATCAGAAACAGTAATACAAACATTGGAAAATGATCGGGTAAAAACTCCCAAAAATGAACGAACGGAAAAACAACCGAAAAAATCACTAAATCTGCGCGTAGATAAACACAAAGGAAAACAAAAAATGCGGTACTGTACACCTAATTGACAATATGCTCGGATAGAAAATCTGGAAACTTTGACGGTTTGTGCTCTGCAATGACGGATCCTGGATCGGAGTTCTGCAGTTCTATTGCAATGAGAAGGAAGTATTGGTTGAAAGCGTTAGTAGTACCATGAAGACGTTGGGCGCTTGAAGAGTTGAAATGTCGATGTTATGAGCGCACGGGGTAAAATAAGAGCGAGGAAAGAGAGACAGGAAAGTCATTATACATATGTGGAATAGGCATAGTTGCCAAATGTTGTATCTTGAAACTAGACGCTGGTAGTGGCGTTGATAATGCTGTCAACTTTGATTAAAACGGGGCTCGAGGTTCTAAACAGCTTCTAGAGAGACAATAAGGTACTTTCTGTGTTGGTATTCAAGTTTGCTACGCATGAAAATTTCATACGGTAGTTTCCGAATTGATGGAGTACACAAGGATAGTGTCTTCGTATGTAGTTAAGAGATCTTGGGGCATTGGCATTAGTTTTACCAATTTAATTTGTTCTTAATGGTAACACAAGCGGGTGTTACCATAAAAACTCGTCTGCTAGGGTATTGCCGGCAAAATATTCTGCAGATATTCAGAGAATTATTTACTAATGCGTAGCATACTTATGCCGGTTGCGTTGAGTTCTAGCTTTTAAAGCCAAACTTTTTGGTTTTTTCTAAATCCTGTCCGACCAGTTATCTCCATTTACGCTATTAACGACGACGGGTGGAGCTTACCCGATCTGCATTCTTTTGGAAATGCAGGACATTACACGGTTCGCCATTATCCCAAATTATGTTCTATTTGAGATGCAAAGCAGCTTATGGTCGCTCCTGTTCCCTCCGCCGTTGCGCGGCGTCCACACCCCCACTGCGCATGCACATGCTCCTGCTCCTCCTCTCTTTCTCTCATCTCCTCTCCTCTCCGACGCTCCTCTCCTCTCTGGCATTCTCTCGGTCCTCTCCGAAGCTCCTCTCCTCTCCGAGATTGCGCAATGAATGGCAACACCTGTGGTTCCGCATTCGATAATGCGAAGCAGCGTTGAATTAGAGGCGCGGCGGTAGCCGCTACATAGTCCGCTGGGGGCGCCAGTGTAGCTCCGCGGTATAAATGACACGCGCGCGCTCTCCGCTCCCTGGAAGGTCGACAAAAGCAAGCAGTTGCTCAAACCAACCTAGACTCCTTCCCGCCTCTCCCGCCTAGAACACACCCTGTTCCACAAACGGTCCCAGCCCGCCCACCCACTGCAAGTCGCCAAAGCCCTACAAGCGAAACCTTACACACAGTCTTATACAAACCCGCAGACCCCAATTCCACCTTTCGCACGGTGAGCGCCTACTCCATGGGCACTGCTACAGAACACCTGTGGGACATCAAGGACATCCAGGTCAACAAAGCCAGAAACATTGTGGCCATCGATACCACGAGCAACAAATCAAAATTCGCCCTCCTAGAAATAACCTCCCTTTGTGGCATAACTGCTGCCCCTTAACTTGCCTCTAAAGAGCCAAACAAAGTCACTGGCATCGTCAGAGGTATTGATATCCCAGGCACTGCTGCCGAATTAGTCCCCCACATCAGGTCCTCGAAGGAGATTGTTGCGGCCAACCGCAGTGGGAACTCTCTATTCCTCACTTTTGTTGAGGGCGCACTTCCTGAGCATTCTTACCTCGCCAACGTTCCCTCTCCTGTGCTCCTCACAACGCCTCAGCCTCTAAAATGCTAGAAATGCGGCAGACTCAACCACATCCGTGTTACCTGTCACCACGCCCCCGCTGCGGACGATGCGCAGGCGATCACGATGAAGCCGACTGCAACGAAACCCAACTCAAATGGCCAACTCAAATGGCAAAAGGAGAAAAAGTTCTCATGGAGGCTGCGGCAAAAAAGATCCGTAAAAACAAGCTCGCATTCAACTTTTGGCCACAAAGAACGATTGCAGAGAGAGAGAAACAACGTCTTTATTTGGCCTGCGGAAACCTCGGGGGGTGCCTACTATCGCCGGCCTCCCTGGTGGGGAGGTGACAAGTTCGGCCGCTGGCGATCGATGGCCGCTAGCGCGAGCTGCGCAGCCATCTTCTGTAGCTCATATTCCGCACTGGTCACCGCACTCTCCAAGCGCGGCGGCAGCGGATCCGAAAAACAGCGAATGATGGACGCATCTATGCGGAAGCCGTAACCAACAATTATCATCACCAGCCTATCTACGCCCACTGAAGGGCAAAGGCCTCTCCCATTATTCTCCAATTATCTCGGTCCTGTGCCAACTGTGACCAATTTATCCCCGCAAACGTCTTGATCTCATCTGCCCATCTAACTTTCTGCCGCCCCCTGCAACGCTTGCCTTCCCTAGGTATCCACTCTGTTACCCTTAATGACCAGGCGTTATCTTGCCTTCGCATTACATGCCCTGCCCACGTCCATTTCTTCTTCTTAATTTCTACTAATATGTCTTTAACACCAGTTTGCTCCCTGACCCACTCCGCTCTCTTCTTGTCCCTTAATGTTACACCTATCATTTCCAGCTCCATTGCCCGCTGAGTCGTTCTCAATTTAAGTTGAACCCTCTTAGTGAGCCTCCAAGTTTCTGCCCCGTAGGTGAGTACTGGTAAGATGCAGCTGTCATACACTTTCTTCTTCAGCGACAATGGTAGGCTCCTATTCATTATCTGAGAATGTCTGCCATATGCACCCCACCCCATTCTGATCCTTCTAATTATCTCTGCCTCATAGTTGGGATCTGGGGTCACAACTTGGCCTAAGTAGATATATTCGCTTACCACTTCCACTGCCTCGCCACCTATCTCAAACTGCTGTGCTGTCCCGAGGTTATTAATCATTACTTTCATTTTCTGCATATTAATTTCAGGCCCACAGTTCTACTCTGTTCGCCCAGTGCGGAAAGCATGCTTTGCAATTCGTCCCCTGAGTTATTTAACAAGGCAACGTCATCAGCAAATCTGAGGTTACTGAGGTATTCTCCATTAGCCCTTACTCCCACCTGTTCCCAATCCAACGTTCTGAATACTTCTTGTAAGTATGCTGTAAATAACATTGGAGAGATTGTGCCTCCTTGTCTGACACCCTTCCTTATAGGTATTTTGCTGCTCTCCCTATGGAGGATGATGGTAGCTGTAGACCCGTTGTAGATATCCTCTAGTATTCTTACATAATGCTCATCTACCCCCTGGTTCCGTAATGCCTGAATGACTGCTAGGATTTCGACCGAGTCAAATGCTTTCTCATAATCTATGAAGGCTATATATAGGGGTTCAGTATACTCAGCGCACTTTTCTATCACCTGATTGATCGTGTGAATATGGTCCTTTGTTGAATAACCTTTACGGAACCCTGCTTGTTCTTTAGGTTGACTGAAATCTAGGCTTGCAGAGATTCGGTTAGCGATTACCTTGGTAAATACCTTGTAGACAACTGACAGTAAGCTGATCGGCCTATAATTTTTCAAGTCCTTCATGTCGCCTTTATTATGGATTAGGATGATGTTCGCGTTCTTCCAAGATTCCGGTACCATTGCGGTCATTAGGCATTGCGTATACAGGTTTGCCAGTTTTTCAAGTACAATTTCTCCGCCATCCTTCAAGAGGTCTGCTGTTATCTGATCCTCACCAGGTGCTTTGCCCCCGTTCATTTCTTTCAAAGCCTTCCTTACTTCTTCGGTCGTTACTGGCGGGATGTCTATCTCTTCTGAACTACTGTCTCGTTCGGCATTATCCTGTATGTCCCTGCTACTGTACAGATCCCTATAGAACTCCTCCGCCACTGTGACTATTTTATCCCTATTTGTGATGACATTGACTTGCTTATCCTTAAGTGCATACATCTGATTTTTCCCCACGCCAAGACGTCTCTTCACTGCTTTCAGGCTACCTCCGTTCTTTACAGAGTATTCGATCCTCTCCATATTAGACTTCCGTATGTCAGCTGTCTTACGCCTATTGATCAACTTCGACAGCTGAGCTAGTTCTATTCTGTAAGCTGCGGTAGAGATTCTCATGGTTTGCCGTTTCCTGATTAGAACTTTCGTCTCCCGTGAAAGTTTACCAGTATCCTGTCTAGCCATAGTGTCCCCGACTTCTACTGCACACTCCGTGATAATGCGTGTAAGGTTGTCGCTGGCTTCCTGTGTCGTAAGCTCGGCTTCCTCGTTGAAGGGAGCCATAAGACAAATACAAGTTGGGTTTATTAGAAAGACTGCTTAGTCCCGATAACACTGATACCAATATCATCGCCATCTTCGACACATATAACGGAGATATGAAAGAAAACGTGTGAAGGAGTCGCGACCCCCTAGGCAATTTCCCGCAACTTTTCTATTACGTCACGGAACCTTGTTTGTGCAATTGGCGGCCGCCTAACTGACCTGTCGCGACGACGCATAGCTGGACGTCTGTAAAGAGACCTCTAGTTCCATTTGACTGCATCACTTGAATGCTAACGTGCAGTTAACGCACTGAAAATTATGATTTATTGTTGGCCCGTGTGACGTCATTCTTGCTCATAACACGTCACTGTGGCACAAAATTTGAAAGTTTTTAAATACTTCTTGCTTTTTTTTCGTTAAAAAGCATCTTTTGTGGCTCTAATGGAGCTGAATGAGATACTGAATCCTAGTTCTTTCAAATTAAACAAAGTTGTATTTTCTCTTCATGGCTCCTTTAAGGGCGGAATATCGGTTCTGCAGTGCGATCCTGAATTCTTCTACTTTACGTCTTACGGTTAGCTCATTTATCGGCTTCCTTCGTACTAGCTTGTTGCGGTCCCTCCTCCAATCTAGCCTAATTCGAGATCTTACCCTACGGTGATCGCTACACCTTGCCCTTCCGAGCACTTCCACATCCTGCACGACGCCAGGGTTATCGCATAATATGAAGTCCAGCAACCAACAACACGACCCCACAAGTGCAACAAACATCTGCAAACAACCAAGAAACAACTGCTGTCGACCCTGCCATAACAAGCATGCTAAACACGGCAATTGAGACGCTCGCTATAGCCATAGAAATCTTCAAGCAGCATGCGCGTACTGCTTAAAAGACCAGCGCGCCGAAAGCTCCCAAACCCACCACGCATTCTACAATGGAATGTAAACGAACTCCGCAGTCGCTGTGCCGACCTGGTCTGCCACCTCCAACAGGGAACGCTTCGACGTTATAGGCCTCCAGAAATCAAAAGTAAAAGGAGGTGACATGCCACTACTAGAATATGTATGCTACACTGGTGCCCCGAACTGCGACACTCCCAACTGCACACTCATTCCATACACCAACAACTCACACTCCCATGGAAAATCTCGAGTATGCACTTATGTTCGACAAAACCTTCCACAAGCTGCCATCCAAATCCATGACCTAACAAACGAATATGTGGCCTACTTCGCCATGACCGTCCGCATGAGGGGCACAAATACTACAGTTGCATAAGTCTATGCCCGACGGAACGTACCATGGGATGCCGGTATTAAGAAAACCCTCTCCACTCGCCTTGGTCAAGATGGATTAATCATAGGGGACTTCAATGCTCACCATACCGACTGGGGAAGCAAAACATGCACCCCTACAGGTAGAACCTCGCTGGACGCACTCTCATCCATACCATATCCTAAACTCCGGGGCACACACCTTTGTTCGTTGCAACGGAGTTAAAACTGCTATTAACATCTCCTTCGTTAACTTCAGTGGCAAATACATTTGGTCTACAACCCCCGACACTTGGGGATCAGACCATTATCCAATCATCCTAACCCCAACTGGGGGAAAAAACGACACCCCAAAACAAACTTACCATGTCAACAAATGGCACCACTTTGACTTCTCCCCCAAGCCATCCCTGAAGATGCGGATTTTGTCTCAGAAATCAACAACTGCCTCAAGAGGGCAACCCTCCAATGGGACACCCAACCACATCAACCCGTCCCGGATATAAAACAATTAGCACAACGAGCCACCAGGCGGAGAGCACAGCGCAAAGCAATAAGAACTGGCAGACCCCTTGACTGGAACACATACAACCGGCTTGACGCGGCCTGCCGTCGACACGCCATCCAACGTCGCAGACAAGGATGGGAATCCCTCTGCTCAACGCTTGAAGAACTGTCGCACTCTTCACGGGCCTGTCGAGTAGTTCGCTCCTTTCTCGACCTCCGAAATCCACGCCAACAAGCCCTAAGCATAGCAGTTGCAAAGGGAATCTCTACAGAGGCACTGGTCGAACTACTTGCCGACCAATTCACGCCCGTCGGATGCAGCAATCAAGCAACAGACACTCCACGCCCTCAAAGAGACAGATACGGCTTCGCCATCACCCCAGCTTCCCACGTCCACGAAAAGCGCCTAGCCTCCCTATCACCATGTATCAGCAGCCGAAACAGTCTCCTCATATCGGCGGCCTGCAATGCCTCCATAGTCATCACTGAACTCCACTCAGCACTAAGAACCACAAAACGCTGTTGCGCCCCGGGACATGACGGAGTAACTTACCAAGCACTAAAAAACTTTGACGACCCCGAAAAACATCGACTTCTCAATGCCTATAACAGAGCATGGGTCTCCGGAGAGCTCCTCACCAACACCCACCTGGCAGCAACCACCCCAGTCCTAAAGAGGGGCAAACCCAGCTCGTCCCCAGCGTCCTATCGACCAATAGCCCTAAACTCTACAATGGGAACAGTCATGGAAGCCATCGCCCTAGAGCGTCTAACATGGATTACTAAAATTGCTGGGACCTTCCGGGAGCAACAGACCGGCTTTAGACGATACCGCAGCACCGCCGACTCCCTGGCTGATGTAGTCTCTCTCCTCCAAGAAGCCAAGTATGCCAATGAAGCTGCCTTCCTTGTCCTCCTCGACATTAAAGGAGCTTTCGACAATCTACTGATCTCCTAAATCGAAAACGCTCTTGACGAACTTGGAATCGTGGGCAACTTGCGAAATTACCTCCACGCCTTCCTTTCCAACAGGACCTTCACAGTCAAGATTGGACACATAAGCAGTGCAGAACGGCGGGTCACAGTCGGGGTCCCCCAGGGAAGCAAACTATCTCCCTTTCTCTTTAACCTCGTTCTCGACCGACTCCTTTATGCCATCTCCCAGACCCAAACATACAAGGTGCATATTACCATTTATGCAGATGATATTGCCCTCTTCATCTGCGGACCTCGAACTGAGACAAATCTCACCCGAACTTGTCTCCAGGAAAACTTGGACAGTGTTATCAACACAATTTCAAGCCTCGGCCTCAAAAGCCTCACCAAATAAAACAGAAGCCCTCTTCCTCTGTCCCCGAAGAGCCAAGAAACCACGACACCTCACGATTGAAAGCCAAAAAATACCATGGGCACCAAAGGTACGATACTTAGGACTTCTCATAGACCACAAACTCACCAGGAGACCTGCCCTCAATGCCCTCGGAAAACAGGCTAACGCTGCCAAAAAAAATCGCTCGCAAACTCCTCGCCTACGGCAAGGGCTGTTCACACACCTTGGCACTCCGGATCTACGAAGCCCTTGCAGGTTCCCAGATCCTCTATGCGCTACCCGTCATCAACCTCACTGCCCTTCATTGGCAGCGCCTCGATGCCCACCAATGCGCAACAATTCGTTTATGTCCTGGACTTCCGCGCAGCTCTTAAGTATCCAAGACCCTCTTTGAAGCTCAGACATGGCCCTTTTTCCTGCAAGCCAAACAACCAGGTCTCCAACACGTCGCCCGCCTCCATAAAACACAACACGGGAACTGCAATACTGTGGAAATGCAATGCGTAATGCATTTTGCCATGTTCCGTAGTTTCTATTTTTTATTTTTTAGTTTTTCTAAATTTGTTCCCACCCATTACCTCGATTTACTTTATTACATCGATTACATTTGGAACTTTCCGAAATCGGCAATATTGTGCAAATCTAGGTCGTTGGATGTTTCGGCATTTTCTGTTATTACTTTATATTGTTAATATTTTTATAGTTCCTCGAACTTCGTTCGTCAATTATCTCCTCTTAGGCTATTATAACGATTACAGGCGGAACTTTCGCCAAATCTGCATTTTTCTGGAAATGCCACGCGTTATACTGTTCGCCATGTTGCGGCACTTTTGTAATATTGTTGTATTTTTTTTGTTTTTCAAAATTTCGTGCGACCAATTATCTCCATTTATGTTATTACAACAATTATATTTGGAACTTCCCTAAATTTGCATTATTGTAGAAATGAAGGCCATTAAACGATTCACCAGTTTCCGTAAATATTTAAGATATTCCTTATTTTTAGGCTTTCAAAATTTCGTTCAACCAATCATTTTTATTTAGGCTATCGTAGTGATTACAGGAAAAAAATTTACAAAAACTGCATTATTGCGTACATGCCAAGCGTTACACGTTTTGTCATTTTCCCTATTTTTTTAATAACATATTCCTTTTTTTAGTGTCTCAGATCAACATCTGCAATATTGTGGAAAATTCAGAGCGTTACACATTTTGTTATTTTCTTTAATAATTTTACACTTTTCCTATTGTTAGGTCTTTTAAAATGCTTTTCAACCCATTATCTCCACCCTATTAAAATGGCAACAAGTGGAACTTTTACGAAATCTGCATTATTGTGGAAATGCCAGGTGGTGTACGTTTTGCCATTTTCTGTCATTTTTTTATTTTTCTTAGTTTTTTTAGATTTTAAAAATTTTGTGTGACCGGTTATCTCCATTTACGCCATTAAAACGATTACAGGTGCAACTTCCGCGCTATCTGCGTTTTTGTGGACATGCACAGCGGTCCTGGCTCTGGGGTTACTCGGGCAAGAATGCTACGCATTAAAAAGCGCAAATGGCGGCTTGGCGTCACGTTTTGCTGCTCGCGTTAAGTTTTAAGGTGGCTTGATGATGGCCCGCAGCTAGAAACGGTTGCAAAACTTGGTGTCGTTTCTTCCGCAACCACCCCCTTGATATACACAGCGCATGTAGAACACTTAGTAAAATGAAAAAGCCATTGTCCAAGCCTGATATAGGCACCTGCACCTGCCTTCCAGTCTAATAACATAAGCGCACTTGCGACATGCCAACGGTACTGTTTCCAGTTACACCTTACAGTACAAAATATTCATACTGAAAAACATCCCAATGGATGAACCGTTGATATACTCACCTGTGACTGTAGGTCAAGTTCTCTATAGATAATATAAAGAAGTTTTATTGAAACCGGCAACACGCTCACGGTCACACTTACCGTACCGTAGCCTTGTCAGTCATGGATCAAAAAGAAGTTCGGATAAATTAGGTAACTGTGGCAGTCGAATAATTTAAATTGTGCCATATTTTACTTTATGTTAATGAGGGATGGAAGTTACTTATGCTGATATCTTGAAGAGGCCCTTTTTATTTGGTAGTCAAAATGGTCTCGGAAAAAAAATAGTGAGCGGTAATTATGCGGAATTACGGTTGTCGCACGCATTGATGGAGCTTTTGTGAAAACTATGAACGTAGTCGGCGGATCGACTGCGATAGAAGAACGCGGATTCCTACTTCAGTTTGCCGCAGGGCTGACGTTAACAAAACTGCAAGTGAAAGCCGCGGCGGCACTAGAAATGAGTGTAACAAGGTATGAACTAGGAATGAGCTCTGCGGAAAGAATAGGAGCCATTGCAGTATGTTATAGCTCCAGGCTGCCCACAAAATTTTTAATCTGACACTAAATACAGCGGGCTGCGCTTTCTGAATTAAAAGGCGGGTGATCGTACCTCAGGGTTGACAAGTACTTGTCTCGCCGCCCACAGATTCCGTTTGTCTTGTTCATTGTGACTGCTGGAATTGAAGGCCCAGTTTTTTGCAGTAACAACCACTTCAAAATTCGCTTTACCTGCTCTGTATTTTTTTATGTCCTCGATGGTAAACAAATAGAAAGACAGAAACGTCCCTATACCTCTAGCCTGCTCGCTTCGAAGTTTAAGCTTTATATGCATTCCCGCAAATCCTCATATTCGGAACCTTTACGCTTTGAGCAGTACATCAAGAATGATCACTCAAATATTTAGATTTTAGCTGTTCCTTTTACTTTTCTGCATAAGTGTTTTCTTTGAATCGGGAAAGTGAAGAATACGGGAACGAAATAATTTGTTTCGATCAAAGCGACCAAGAATTGGATCGCAAACCTTTAAACTAAGCGACAGAAACCTGGAAAAAGCGCTTCTAAAAAGCAACCTTCATAATGCACTAGACGGTCCACTGATCAAAACACTCAATCCTCAAGTATCCAGCAAAATCTTTCTCGAACATTGAAGTGAAGTAGCAGGTTTTTTAAGCGCTTTACCAGATGAAATTTCTTAATGCTTTTCCTTGTCAGCATTTTTTCTGCGATTCTGCGTGCATTGTTAATGATTGAAGTACGTTACAGAATATCCGTAGCTGAAAGGAACCATTTATAATTTCCTAACGTCCAGTTACCGACGCGCTATAAAATCTGCACGCTCAGGTTTTACGAATGTCTAAAATGTGCAACCAATAAAGCCTTCACGCAATAACAAAATGTCAACAGCAACAAGAGAATATCTGGAAATGAATATTTCAGAGATGAGGTAGCATAAAAACGCATTGAAAAGTTTGTCACGTTGTTGTGGTAATTGTAACGGTGGGCGCTACGCTGTGATGTTGGTTTGGATTCTCTAGCTTATTGAATGCAAACTGCAGTCCTGTACTTCAAATAAAATAGACAAAAAACATGGCTTAACGCGATGCAGCTCAGCAGTCTTCGCAATATACCAGTGCCGACTCTGCAAGAAGGATAATTACCTGTTAGGTAAGGTAAACAGCAACAGCATCTGAAACCTCTCCCGCTGGTCTATTAGCTAGCCAGACGTCTCTTCTGAAAGCAGAGCAGCCATTGCAGAAGCTAGCAACTCAATAAGCCTACGCACTGGACAGCGTTATACAAAAGCATTATTCCCCTTAGGGGTCTCGTATATACACCTATACACTCAGGGTAATGTGCGTTTGATATGTTTGATATGATATGTGCGTTTGGCTGTATTCATACTCAACTCACTAGGCTCACATATCTTCTCCCCACAGAACAGTTACTCGACAGTTTCTGGCACGATAACAGCTCACAATAATCTTTCACGCTATAGCTCTTATGTATCCGTCACCCGTCGCCATCTAACCCACTTAGCAAGTGCCTTCAGATAAAAAAAAGTTACTTGTCCTTACCGGAAGGCTGAGACGATTTTGTTTGTTTCACTGCACAGAAAGTTTCATAGTCCTAATCTCTGCACAAAGTTGTACTTATATATCTAATGATTTATTTTCTTTGCTCTGTAGTCAATTGAGTTGAGAACCTTAAATGTGGTTAGTAACGGTTCACGTTCAAACTAGAGACACCGGTGTTTCGGTTCACTGCGAAAGAGATGGCTGCTTTTTTACGCATTTTGGTACCTTTTTGTGTACCTGGCTCCAGTGGTAGTACATAAACATACGTTGGTGAGCGAAGACAAAAAGAAGGAGATACAACAATTAAGCCGTAAAAGGAAATACATGCGCCGAACTTCAGGTGAAGTGGATATAGAAGCATGAAACGCTAATGTAAGCACTTAGCCATTCCCGAAGTGTACGAGGTTTAGGTAGCTTTTTTTTCTGAAGCTTTCAAACCCATTCATATAGCGTGGCAAGCCAACCCGAAGTTTCTGGTGGTCATAATCGCCAAAGGCTCGTGCAAATGTTCTCAATAAAAATCGCTCGCGTGCAGAGTAAAAAAAACACACGTTATCGCCGTATATTTATTTGCCATATACCCGCGCTAAGTTCACTCCAAGGTTAAAAAAATAAACTTCGGTGCAAGTGCTGTTGCTTCTGCGGTAATTATGTTTGAAATGGCTTCTTGCTGTGACGAGCCTTTCACCTCTCGTCGTGCAACAAATTGGAAACAAAGAAAAACAAGTACTGGTGTGCAAAAGAGGTCCTTGATGGTTGTAGAGATTTAACCTAGAGCTGCTTCAAGATCTCCTAATTTACACCGTGCGGGGCCCTATCGAACTAACAATATTGAACCCAACGTATTAGGTTATGGCAGTTTCAATTGCAGACAATAACCCGATTGAATCATATATTATTGGCTTTTTCTAAGTACCCTTCTCCTAAAAGCTTTATGGAACCAATTCTCACTTAGGTTTTTGTACGTTTCTTCCTTGGTTTAGGAACAGAGTTGAGAACAAATCTTTTATAAAACAACTTACGGGATTTTTATGTTACTTATTAGCTCCTCTGGGATGAGCGGACGATGGCGGGATGTTCCAGTACACAAAAAGAAACGAATAGAAGCAACGCCTACTTGTCGCAGCTAGTAAAGAGACACCGAACTAAGGCCATCTCTCCGCAGTTTTATAACGGTTTTTCTTCTGTTCCGTTTTTTTTGGTCCCCATAAACCTCCATATGCCGTGATCCAGTCGGCGTTTGTTTGCGTACACCAAAGTATTTGGGACATGAAACTTGACACAGTCTCAACAGAGCAAAAGAAAAATGAAATTACCACGTTGCTACCATTCCCCGCTTTGCTTACGCGCAGGTGGTTGTGCTTTTAAATGGGCAATAAAAATGTGTGTTTTCCCTCGGCCGAAATTTCGATTCATTGCAGTACAGCGTCCTTCTTGTTTTCTGTGTGTCCACCGCCATTGTTAGGGCTTTATGTCAGATAAAAATTTGTTCGCACTGTCTAGAACGACTTCTTGAACTTGCTCGCAGGCATCAAAGTAGGGGTTGTGACCTATGCTTGCTGTGTGAGACCGGTTGCAATGCAGAAGTATAGTCTAGAGGCAGCATGTCCTCTCACCTTTAGAACTTATTTGCGTGGAAATGAACGGCGTCAAGTCGGAAATGGCTCCATTTACGATTAATTAGCGCTTAGAGGTACAAATTATGTCGCAAGCTCAGGCCGTAGTGTTGGACACATTTTAAGATGCCTTGAGTAAAAAACGGCTTTTATTTATCAAAACGCGACCTCATCATCTTAGAGTATTTTTCGAAGACTAAGTGATGATTCAATTTTTGTATGAGGCGCTATTTGCATGTTCCTTTCATAGACTAGCGCCATTAAATCTTGTTACTTATCAAAAGCACCAAGGGAAAATTGGGTTCTTTGCACACCGGGCTTTTTTTTATCTCGGGGAAATCTACATGCACAACTGAAAGGGCACAGTAAAATGTTCGGGAAGATTACATTACTCAGCGCGTGGACGATATTTTTGCTAATGGACCTGCTACTGTTTAGCACCTTAGTTTACTCAGGGACGGACGATTACAATATAGAGCAATTAGGCAAGGTACTCCAATCCTGGGACAATGCTTAACTGATGATCAACAAAAGCTTTTTTCAACCAGCGGTTTGCGTTCTTAGACGCAGGGATCTTACTGCAAAAAGCACAAAACAACGGTGAACAAAAAACCTTTCAGGTAACAAAGCAACTGGACCTAACCTCCCTCCAAGTTTTTCAAAACATCCCTGGCCGCGTCTGTGCTTTCACTCAGGATTTCCCATAAAGAAGACATTCCTAAAGCTACTGACGAGAAGCGTGCTTCATCAGTTTAGATCAACGAATGCCAACATACCAGGACAGTCCTCGTCTGTAGGGTCTTATCTGACCAGTCTTGCCGGGCTTGAGCTTGTTGCTCAAGTTGATTACTGGCGCTTCGCAACAAGGGAATGCAGCCGTTCTGTTCTAGGGGAAGAGGGGCCATCAACTGTGAGTGTGCTGTTGGCGGCTGGTGACTAGATGATATTACTCCTTGAAGTTTTAAACTCAAGTAATCGCACTATAAGTAGCAAAGCAGCGTTACTTGGGGTAAAGGCAAGGAGGTGCACCAGTTCATACTTGGAGGGAGGAAGTTCTAAGTTCATACCGAACACCAAACCCCTTGTAGTATTTAGCCCTTTCCAAGCTAAGGGGAAGCATCCACGAGAAGATTTTCCCATTGAACTGGTAGCACGATGATGCAGCTGCACGCATCGGGTTCGACGGAGACGGCGACTCCCACAAGGTAAAAAAATTCCCCCAATCAACGGTGCGAAGGTGGCTGGACAATGACGCAGAAGGAGCGCACGACAAAAAAACATGATTAAGTGGAGCGCAGAAAAAAAGGGTGGAAGAAAGGTAACGTAATTTTTTTTTGTAGTGCGTTACTTACACACTCGTTTGTTCGTCATTTCGTAAAAACCAGCAAAAAAAACCAGACGCAAGTCAATGACAGGACAACGAACTCGCTCAAGTGTGTTTTGTCCTGTCGTTGACTTGTGTCTTCGTGTTTTTTTTATGTTTTTTGTTAAAGTCAGAATGCAGCAACATTCCAAGCAAGCTTTACTTTTGCAGTAAAGGTTCTCAGCAGAATAAAATTTGAAAGGGTTATCGTTTTCTTGCCATATAAACATCGGATACTGCTTTCATAGTGGCGGTGCATGCGGATGAGGTAGGGTGCTATTGATGTGTTTCGTTAGCAGATGATGTGGCACTTAGAGAAAAAATTGTGCCGTCCGTCCGTGTACACAGCGTGACTGAAAAGAGAATAATAAATCCCTTGCGGTTGTCATGACGTAAGGCTAGCGTTAGGTGCGGTGGAGTTGCGATCGTTTTGCTGTCGACCTTGCCGTATCCCCCAGCGGCAACGGATAATGTGTTTGTCGTTTACGACTGGGTCCAAAACGTTTTCTTCTGGTAACGCACTGGGGTGCTACTGATGGGACCATGGCAGGAGGAAGATGACTTATATCTCTGGCGCGGGGTGGGCTCTGCTTGTGGCGGAGGCTTGAGACGGCCGAGCACATGTTCCCAGTATACAACACCGCGCATTACTTCTGAAACCAGGTGTGGTGTTTTTAAGTGCGAATGCACTTCTTAAGCGACCCTGAATCACGCGTCCACTGCCGTCCGTCCGTCCGCACCACATACCCACTTAGGGCGATCGGCCAAGAAGAGTTCCTAATTTCTTTAGCACATACCCACTTAGGGCGATTGGCCAAGTAATCTGAATCACGCGTCCACCGCCGTCCGTCCGTCCGCACCACATACCCACTTAGGGCGATTGGCCAAGAAGAGTTCCTAATTTCTTTAGCACATACCCACTTAGCGCGATTGGCCAAGTAATCTGAATCACGCGTCCACCGCCGTCCGTCCGTCCGCACCACATACCCACTTAGGGCGATTGGCCAAGAATTGTTCCTAATTTCTTTAGCACATACCCACTTAGGGCGATTGGCCAAGAATCGGGCGTGAGAAGGGCTAATGCACCCGCTTAAAGGAGTTCTGACACGAAATTTCAAAGCTGAGATCCGCTCTAGCAATCAAGTACAACGACAACACAAATAGGTGTCTGTGCATGGCACATACCCACGTGGGGAATTGACAAAGGAATCGGGCGTGAGAAGGGCTAATGCACCCGCTTAAAGGAGTACTGACACGAAATTTCAAAGGTGAGATCCGCTCTAGCAATCAAGTACAACGACAACACAAATAGGTGTCTGTGAATAAATGCATCTTTCTTTCTTTGTAGTTGTGTGTGTGTGTGATCTCTCTTTCGCGAACATTACCGAACCGCGCAAATTCAACTCCTGCATTCGCACTTTCACATTCTTCCCCTCGGGGAAATGCGGGAAAATTTTTTCGGTGTTCGCTCGGACATCGATTGCTCGGGTTTCCGCTACCTAGACTTCCCAACAGAACATTGCTTGCTCTGGGAATGCGTGCTCGCGCGGGGTTACACTCATTATGACAAATGCGAGTGCATGAGGTGGAGTGTACTCCTACCCTAAGTGAGCATGGAGAAATTTCGTCCAGAAGATGGAATTAAGTGTGAATGTGCTCGGGGTACCCGAATCGTACGCTGAACTTTATCAGGCTTTTTTACGCTGCTGTTGTGTGACGGTAACCTTCTAAACGAAGGAAGCGCAACGATTTAAGTGGCTATTCAGCCAGTGACCTGCCTTGTAGCTTTCCCCCCATAAACCTGCTCTCAATATTGCCTGAGTGCGATTGCCCTTAACCAGGCAAACACGCCAGACCAGAATGCGCCCTAAAGGTCTCGTTTTTTTCCTTTCGTCATTTATTAGTCACTGTGTGCCCCCACTGGTTACTTTCACCATTCAGGTTTCTCTGCCTCCCGTCTGTCTTTCTTTAGGCGCTAACTGAAGGAACACGTTTAGAGAATAAGGAAGTAAAATAAAAAAAGACGTTGCACCGAGTGGCCCCTCACCTAAACCTGTCTATATGTAACAGAATGCATATGAATGTAAAGCCGCGTGTCCTTTCTATGTATACTAAATATATTCGGCAAATAAACCTATTGTTGTTGGGAAAAAGGGCTACGACACGTCAAACAGGTGACATTCACGCCACTGTGCATGGTCTCAACGCACACCTCACCACATGTACGCGATGCAAAATGAAGCGGAAAACGACTGCAAAGGTGACTAGGCCGCAAGAGAGCAGGGAAGAATAAATGGTGATGACGAAATTCCTATACTGGTGGTCAGAGAAGGGAGTGGCCAGTAGCCAACATTGCTGATAAAGCCACGAAACATGCCACTGAGGTATTTAGAACTCAAGGTACAGTTCGCGTCGTGTGTTAGGCGGCTGTGATTAACTTCGTCTTGAGGGCGTCTAAAGGAAGTATTGGGCCGAGCGTGAAGATTACATGAGCAAGGAATAATATAGCTAAAAATCTTTGACAACCAATATCTTTGCAGTTTTTTTTGTTTAGATTAAAAGAAATCGTTTCTTGTTATACTTATACTATTGGAATGTTCCATGCACGTAGAGGGGTTTGAGAAGTGTAAGAAAATTTAGTTTGTAGGGCTGTAACTGCAATAAATGCAACATACCACGAGCGACAGCCAATTTCTGCAACCATCCTTCCCCTGTACATGCTCCTTCCTAGATGGAAGACAGGATTTCTTAATACATGCAAGTTCTAAATGAAATAAGTAATCACAACCAGTAGATGAAACGCGGCACGATCATACAGCTGTCCTCGGGCCCAATTATCACAGCATCTGTTTTCACATGGGTCTTTCAAACCGTCAGTTCCAGCCGTTTCTCGTAACAATGCTACGGTAAAGCCATTGTAGTGACAGCAGACCGTAATCCTTTATTGCTTACGCATCTTATAATTATTACATAAATAATTTTGCTTGTTTTGAAACAACGTCTGGGTATTTTAGGTTATGTCTAGGACGCTGGCAAAAGGGCGCTTATTTGTTTGCGCACTCCTTTGTCAATTTGATTTACCCCTCCAGCTTTTGGGCATGTTGCTGCTCTCTCCATCACAAGCTATTGGTTATTTTAACTTGTGTTAAAAAATGCAAAGAGGCGTCGAAAAAAAAGTGATTCACTTCAGCCGACGCTCCCTCAAAGTGGGTGCTGCAACCAAAAGATGCTGAAACTGTACGATTATCGAGCAAAGCCTGGCTAATAATTCCCATGTAGACACAAGCATAAGCAGTTTTGTTTGCGGTTGATTTTTTAACAAGCTCGTCGACTATTTATGGCACGGTCGTCGACGTCGTTTATCTGGCAGTCTTGTCAGCGTCTGAACTCGCCGCTTGAAGGCTGGTAACAGACTTGAATCCCTCTCGCGAAGGCGTCAGTCTTGTCGCGCTTCAGTGACACCGCATTGAATTTAACCGCGGAATTATCGGCACGGGTAATGCTTCTCGGATACACGCGTGTACTTCGGGTTGACAGTGAAGTTGGCCGTTTCTTGACGCGGAGTGGCCCGCATCCGTTTCTCATGCAGCTATTCGCCGATGGGTTAACACAACAGAGAAACACCTTTCGTTGTAGTCTTGTAGCAGGACAACCGACCGCTACACAACACGTGTTGGACATCATCCCTTACAAGGACTAAATGGGTGACATAATGTTAAACAGCGTGAGAGGCTTGCTGCAAGCTGGCCAGCGCAGCGCCTGGCAGCAATAGCTCATTATGCTCGGCCTTAGAGTTACGGAACAGTTTCGAGACCAGTACAGCCATGGAGAACTCTATATTACGAGGGTATACTGTTGCTTATATCTGTGAACGTATTCGTAATTGCCTACCTGACACTACGAATATACATTATTTTAGAGTTCCGGAAGAAGCATACGCTCTTTTCCGTTTACTTCTGCTATATACAGATGGCTCTCACATCCAGACGCATTTTTTGTACCTTCATTAAGCGAGAATTATTGAAAAGACAAACAAATGCGAACACTATGTTTGTTAGAACAACTGGGACTCCTGCATTACATTATTTGTCAAGAAGGACAGATTACACAAACTTTGTGCGCTAGAGCATATATATTCTTAGGAAATGCTAAACGCTAAAAACATGACGCGTTCACAGTTCATATATCTATATCTTTCCCAACAAATCAACCTTTCGGTGTTCCGGCTCCCGTGCCACACTCAGTTCGCTACTTAGCCGCAGTGTCGTTTCTACGACAGTGTAGGCTAACTGTATTGGCCGACAAAAATCGTTCACACCTAAAGCACTTACTTGCTCGTTGAAGCGTGTCTTCATCTCCTGCCGCATTCAGCAAAGCAAAGAGGTCCCGGAGTGAGAAAAAACCATTTACCGATGCGGTGCATGAATTACCCTAAGCTATAATAGCTTTCTCTGAAAGCAATAACGTTTTGTTCCGCTCGCATGCCCAAACTACGGCATTGCTCCCCAACCCCTCTTGTGGCGATGAACAATCCCCGCACTCGTTTGCAAAGGCAGCACGTGTTCTAGAAGTGTAGGCGAGCGCGGCAGCCAGCGAAAGTCAGGAGGCCGCACTACCAATAAACGGGTCGTAATGCATTCCCCGAGTTGGCGGTTTGGGTGCATGCAGAAGAAAGGAGCGCCCTCCGGAGAGAATTGTGCAACTCTGGTAATCCAAGCGGATGACACAACTCGGCAAGTACCATTGGGTAGTTAACCACTTTCGTTTCACTCTTGCTAACACGCTTTCGTTAGCACAAACTCTTCGCGCGAAATTCGTTAGCATGATTTGTAACTAATGAGGTAAGCCTGTTTTTCTGGGCTCTATCGCAGACTTTCCCGAGTGAGGACATCGGAGAGACGTGCACACGTTTACTATCAATGGCTGCGCGGAAAAGAATAGGTTCAATACGATGGGAAAACAGGGCCCATTTGGCTTCATGCAGATTTCAAGGACGGTTATGAAGCTGAAGAGCTAGCATTCATGGAATACACTGCCGCTTGAACCGGAAAGTGGACGATTATCCACTGTACAGCAAGAGAGGAGAATACCGCAAAGACCGTTTACACCGCAGTGATTCTGTTATTGTGTAAAACCACCACGACCATTAGGAAGCCGTACCGGAAACAGAAAAAGTGCACAAAAATTCATCCCATTGGTTGAGATGAATTATAGTCAACGTAACTAAACATTACAACGAAGAACATAGGAAAGCCCGCCTATGCTGATTTAAAAATACCAGATGACACTTAGCTATGTTACATCCTGGCGTGCAACCTCTGTTTTGCAACACATTGCGCGCATTCTGCGCTTGCGTGTTTGCGTACTTTCGTGGTTGATCGTACTTACCCGATGCACATGCTTTTCGAAGCGCACTATGTAGCCTGGTGTCACGCGGGTTCCTAGAGGTGCGAGATTATCTCTCTGGCTTTGTGATTTTTTAATGCGAAACTGTATGTGCATCCTCGTTCCATCTTGCATGTCAAAAGGTTGGACGAAATCGGTGAGCCAACTTATACATTGAGATCCTCCAAAAAAGGTTTTCGCGGTCGGAAGCAAACATGGGACTATGGTGTTATGAAGTTGCTTGGGTCCCTCGCGTCTGTTATTGCGTCATTCCGACATGGTCGAAGAAGATTGGATTTTGGACTTAGGCTCCGAGTCCGATTGCATGGGATAAAGCTTCCCCTTTTAACCATCTTTCTTTTAAGAAAGGGGCTTCGTTTTTTTTCTCTCTTATTTCTCCTCTTCCCACAATGTCATTCTAGATCTCTACACTAGACGAGCACATAATATTTCAGCTCATTCGCTATAAAAAGGCGCATTTTAGAGCGTCAGGTGTCTGTGAACGAGCATCCCTACAACGCCAACCAGAAAAGCCCTCCATTTTCAAAATACTGCATATTCGGAGAAGCACTCTAACTATAATAATTTTGTACTAGGGTAGATAGGAATAACACGGGAAAGGATATTTAAACAAAGAAAAAAATGAAGTGGAAAAGCTACAATTATACATAAACGTGAAAGAAGAAATTAAAAATTCCCGGGTCATCTCACCAGCGTGAAACCTAGGGAGGAGCAAAGCATCCAGTGTACAAGTGTAATCAGTGTTTGTAAGTCTCTCGCCACGTGGCGTGCGCTGTTTGAGCGCCGGGGAAGCGCCGGTGGGAGGAGCAATAGCGCGCTTGCTGAGGCGGTGGCACTTTGTCTTTTGTTGAACCGGATTTAAGCAATTTGCATCCCCAATCTGCCCCAGCTTGGGGTAGTGGCAGGGGTAAATGCGAGCGCAGTGCAATAGCCGTGCCTCGCCCTGGGGGCTCGTCCGCGGTGATCAGCGAGGCCCCGGACTCAGGTAAATATAGTTCAGCAAAATTGACAGTTGGGCTAGTTGTTTTTGATTCATCGTAAGTAGCGCTTGAAACGGGAGACAGAAGAGGCCGGGTATTTGAGTGCAACACAATTTACAACCCATCTACAAACAACTTCTGCTTGTGCTTGACGATTGCTGAAGCGGACAGGGAGCGTGCGCAAATCGTTAAAACATCTTAGTTCATTTTGAATTGGTTTTATTTATTACAAGATTTTCTTTTAGTCCGCGCTAGTAGTTGTAGTAATAACTTTTATTGAGGGAAGAGTGTCCTTGTGGGGCCGTCGATGGAGTGGGGCCTTATTCGCAGGCCCCAATCCAGGCCAGCACCTCCTGCCAACGGGCTGCTAGGTCCGCGTGGACGTTACTGAAGGTGCTGTACCGAAGGATCTTCCATCGCTCTTTGGGGTTGGGGGGTTGGGAAGGTGTATGGGTAGTTGTGGTGGTGGTGTCTTTAGTGTTGTTACGTTCTAGCGCAAAGCGTTGGAAAACGAGTGTTTCCGTTTTTTATAACGGGGCTATATGAGACGACGACAAGAGACGCCGACAGCGCCAGCCCCTATAATGCTTCGCCCCAAAAGAAATGTTCCCTGTATACCGCCAGAACAAAGAAAACAGGAAAACACCGACAAATTTTATAACACACGAATAAAGAACCGTTAGAACGAACTACCCGAGTACCCTGAGAATTTGAACCAAAGCACTTACTAGTGAAGTTAGATATTTTAACATTGCAGCAGCGTTACATACGGAAACTTAGATCTAGGGAAAGTAAAGCAAAAAAGAACAACATATCACAAAAAATAGTGACCAAATATAAAAATATATATTTGTGTATGATGTGCAACCTCCCACTACGAAGACTGAATTTTAAAAAAAGCTCCCTTATTATTCCTTAGGCGGCTAATGTTTTCTCTGTACGTTGAAAGCGAAAGCGTGGAGATACTCACGAAGACTTTTTTAACTGCTGCATGGTATTTTCTTGTCTTTGTTTTCGCTTCTAGGCGTATTAAACAAGCAGACTGTTAACACACGCCACAGCTACCCCGAATCAGAGTTAGGCAGGGCTGGAGGACAACTGCTCCCGTACCATCCCGTTCACGGGTCACAGAGGCTACACTTTGCAACTTTTGTTTCACCGATGCCTACGCAAGGCGTTTGACAACTGCTCAGATTTCATATTGATTCAAAACGCTTTTTACTTATTCTTTACATCCGTGGTCATTTGTTTATGTAAGAAGTACCATAGGAATGCTTTTTTGCAGCAGGGGGCATCCCAGCTGACTCACAAGTGAGTCGGCCGAACTTATGTTTTTGTTTGCACTGCATAAAGGTTCTAAAATGAACTCACTGTTGATAATCGGTCGGGTTAATAGAGCAGTATGTTTGTTATAAAGCCTGAAAGATGAAAAAAGTACCCTGCGACGTTTCGGGCAGCTGCAAAGACAAACAGCAGTGACGCGTATTCGATATGCGATGTAATAATACGATGCCCAAGCCGGTTGTACGCCGTGCTTTTGTGATTTCCGTAGGGAATGTGGTCATTTGTTCCGCTGAAGCCGGGGTGGTTTATTCCAGCCATCGATTGAACAGAGAGACACGAGATAAACGTCGTGCGAGATATTCAGCCTGCGCTGGAGAAAAACAAAAAAACCTGGCGTAACTTTTTTGCCGAAGAGTTTGGGAAGCACTCGACTGGTCGGTCTACTTTCTATATTCGCCAAGAAAAAAGAAGTTTTATTCCAAACACACGCTTGGCTGAGGAATAAAAATCCAAGAAATTCACGTCGGTGCACCCTTTTAAAGTTTTTTTAAACATTCCTTTTCTGAAGTTCGCGAAAGTCTGGTATTTATTCGAAATATGATGGTTCAATAGCTATGCCGAACGAAAAAAAGTTTTTTTATCCAAGGAAAACCTGGCGGCTGAAATCATTCTTTCTTTCACCCATGTGTGACTTCCGAGAACTGCGAGGTATAACCAGGTCGAGTTCTAAGAAGGGGGTCGCAGTACGTTTGTGCTCATTCTTTTGTGAAGTCGATGCACTCTCCAAATGCACTTCTTAAAATTTCATTCTTTTTAGACCGGAGTACTGGAGATTGTTTTTACAGGGGGCGTGGGCACCATAAATTAAGGGAAAACTTTTGCTAGGACCCCCAGGATCTAGGACCCCCAGTGTGCTTCCAGGAAACCACTTATCCTAAAAACATCATTACTTGTTACTAGTTCATCCCTAGCCCTTTTTATGCTTTCTTGTTTTTTTTCTCGCACAATCAACCATCCGCGCACAAGGAACGACAAGGAACGAAGGGCACTGCCCGTAATGTAAATATATTGGTATGCCTAGTCAGCAGTGCAAAGCATAAACCACAATTTGCAATAATGTTTTTGCAGCCATTAAACATCTTTTCCAACTTGTGGTTGCAGTCTTTTTTCAGTAAAATTATTTTTTACTTTGTGTTTGTTTCGTTTTCTGTGAAATTTTTTAGTTTCTTGAAAATAAAAAAGTGGTGACAATAGCCTCAATTTTTTCACTTTGCGCAGTCTAATTTACGGCGTTCTGCTTTGCTACACTAGAGGATTAATTCAGTGTATTTTGATGTATAACAAGCAGAAATGTGATGAAACTTGGAAAATAGAGTGACGCTTCATTTTCAGTTCCCAAAGAAAAAGTCGACCAAGTCAACTCAGCCGTGTGGAAGACTGATTCGGCTATTTTGACTGATTTCGCCTTGTCTTTCAAGAGTCATGGCCTTCCCAGAGAAATTGAAAGATACTGGTTTCCCCTACCTGCATTGCTAGCCATTGAAATACACCGAAAGCGATCCATCAGGCTTTCGCGTAGGCAACACAATGCATAAAACGTTACCCCAACGTCGTATGGGAGACGTTATATGAAAGTGCTGCTCGCCATCTGCCTCTTCTGATTTTTTGAATTTTTTTTTTTTTGAATTAAAAATAAGTTTTGTTAAACAAACATGATATGGGCACACAGTATATACAGGAGGAGGTCCCATGGTTATAAAAACCGCAAGCGGGACCTCCTATACAAATTAACAAAATGACTATAAAATTACAATGACAACACTAGTAAACATAATAGAAAAGAGTACTGAACAAATATTCAAAAAATCAGCTTTGACAATAGGAAGAAAACTACAATAAGACGCGTCACATCACTGTAATGAAGACAATAGGTAGAGTTTCAGTTTTTTTTTTTTGAAGGGTATGACAGAATGAGAAGATTTAATGTCCTGGTTTAAGGTATTCCACAAGTGCAAGCAAGAGAACAGAATAGTTTGTTTACCGAAGTTAGTTCTTACTTTGGGAAGTAGAAAGTTGTTGCGAGAGGAGAACCGAGTAGAGTTTGGGTTAGAGATAGTGCTAGGAGGGAAAATAGATATCAGGAGTCCACAACGCAATACTTTGAAGAACAAAGTGCCAATATTTAGCTGGTAAAGACATGGAAGGGGCAAAATCGCAAGTTCAATGAGCAGAGGAGTAGAAGAAGATAGACGGGAAGAAAAAGTAATGATTCTTAAAGCTTGTTTTTGGAGTTTTTGAAGAGGCCAGAGATGATTACAATATGCGCTGCCCCAAGACGATATACAATAATTCAAATGGCTATGAATAAACGCATAATACAAAGTTACTAATGTTTTTATATCAAAGTAGGATCGAGCCCTGAGCAGGGCACGTATTCCATATGAAACCTTTGTACAAATTGAATTTACATGGTAATGAAATTTGAGATGGCTATCCACAACAACACCAAGAAAACACACGCGATCAGTAGACGGAATACAATCTGCGTTGATATATAGATTAGGGACGGGAAATAGGTGTTTTTGAGGGGAGTGAAACGGAACAAAAACAGTTTTCTTAACATTAATAACGAGCCGGTTACAAAAGCACCATTGTTGGATGGCTAACAGGTCATTCTGCAAATTGCACATCAAAGTATGCTGATTACGATGGGATGACACAATAGTGGTATCATCTGCATAGAGAAAGCAACTGGAGTGATGAAGGCAAGAAGGGAGATCATTAATAAAAACTAAGAATAACAAGAGGCCTAAGATGGAGCCTTGGGGTACACCTTTATTAACAATAAAAGGGTCAGAATTCGAGTCATTGACATATACGACTTGGGATCTATTACTCAAGAAACTCTTTAGGAGTGATAAAGGGGGTCCCGAAATACCATAAGATTCTAATTTCAAGAACAAAATGTTATGATCAATGGTGTCGAAGGCTTTGCTAAAGTCGATGAAAACAGCCCCAGCTATGTCCCCGCGATCGACTACAGACTTTACCATATCAGTGAAGCAAGCGATGGCAATGTCAGTAGATAGTCCTTGCCTGAAGCCAAATTGACAAGGGGACAAGATACTAAATTTGTTAAAATAATTAGTCAGTCGAACTTCAATTAATTTTTCTAAAATTTTATCAGAAAACGGTAGAATTGCAATGGGTCTGTAATTTTCGGGGAGTGAAGGGTCACCTTTTTTAAATATAGGGATAACCCTAGTAATCTTTAATTGCGAAGGATAAATGGAAGTTTTAAAGACCAGGTTGAAAATATGACTGAGGACTGGTGACAAAATCGCGGTAACCAACTTAATGTGCTTGCAATAAATGCCATCAAGGCCAGGACCTGTAGTTTTTAACGAGGAAATGATCGATTCGATTTCTCTGGTGCAGGTTGGACGAAGAAAGAATGATTGTGCGCATCTATCATAACGTGGGATATCGTAAGATGGATCAGAGTTGCAGGAAATTTTTGAAAAATGGTCACTAAATGCATTCAAGATGTCAGCAGAGTCTGTAATAACAGAGTTGTTATAATACAAGGACAATACGTTATTTGGACGGTTCCCCGCGTTCAGAAAATCATTGAGCAGCTGCCACTTTTTTTTCGTGTTGTTGTTAGCCTGTTGAAGTTGTTTTTCAAAATAAATGCGTTTTGCTTTTTTTAGTACTGAAGAAAGTATATTAGAATATATTCTGTATCGATTTTTTAGTCTTTCATTGAAAGGTTGGCGTTTAGATTTCTTATACAAGTTGTCTTTTTTACGTAATGAGCACAGGAGAGAATCAGTAAGCCATGGGGAACGGGAAAAGCTATATTTTCTTTTAGAAGAACAGAGGGTAGTACTTTCATTAACTGTCGCAATCACAACGTTCGATAACTCATCCAGAGCGTCTTCAGGATTAGATAAACTAAGAATCCGAGACCAGTCCCTACTAGAAATAATGTCAGCAAGCCATTGCCACGGGTTATGTTGCGGCAATCGCCGCCTGTATACGTTGAAAATTGCAGGTGTAGGAGTACAGGGTGAGAGGCAAAAGAGGAATTCATTTCAACAGCATAAACGGCACTTTTTCCCAGATTGGGGCACGTTAGGCTTTCGCCCTAAGGGGAAGCGATGGTCACCCACAATTATGATTATTCGTTGCTCCGCATTCACTAAGCCTTAACTTGCCTTGAAGGAGCAAGAAATTTGTCATCCCTAGAATTACGTTCAAGATGCTGGCAAGTCCCGATGTCAGGAGCGGATCATTCGAAAATAGGTATCGTAATCTTGGGAGGTTTGTATTACCTTCATACGATGCCATGCAGCCTGCGTAAAGGTACGCGCACACTAACGTCGAACTTGCCGTGCCGCCCTTCCGACGGCCGCCAGTGGCGTCGAGCCGTGCTGCAAGAGAAGGCTGCGGGTGAAAGGAAGATATTTCAGTGCTACCTGTAAGACATCTTAGTATTTTCGTGTGACTTTCGGACGCATCTTCACCGGCTTAAGAAACTTTTGACTCGTCTGAAAGTAGAAGGATTCCCTGTACTCCAAAACAAGCGCCGATGCGCTGCTTGTTAGCTGCAATTCTCGATCACGTCGTATCCGAAGATGGAATTCTTCCTGTCCTCGCTGAACTTCACGCTGTAGCGGAATCCTCACTTCAATACTCGTCGTGGCGTCATGAGCTTATGTTCATATTTCCTCCGCCTTCTTTGCAATCCGCAGTCTACACTATAATGAACGAAGTATTTGACAACAGAACCAGTATCCCTGAATTGTAAGCGCCTCGCTACGAGGCACTAAGCAACGCTACGACGTCTGGTCACGTCGGCGCGAATCCTCCCTCAAGCCTCAGATACATTTTTGCTGATTATATTACCCGAGAAACTGACGGAGAAAATAGTCGTCAGATAAGCCAATTGCTGAAGCATTCGAGGTCGAATCATAAGGCGCGGGATTGGTCCCGCTCTAGACGCGTGTTTTTGTTCACTTTTTTTCCTACATCAATTTAAAATGTGAAGTTCACAAATCGTAGTCAAGCAGCCTATCTATTCCCCTATGCATCCCTAAGTAGCATTTGAGAATGCTGGCTGGTCTTTCTGTATCGGTATTTCCTCGTTTCTTTTTATCTGGGTATGCATATATATATATAGTCTGGAAACAAAAACTCACACAGAGCGCGAAAAAATAAGGTGAGTAGAGACAGAGACAGACAAGCAGGACATTAAAAATAAAAATAAATGTTTACTGACGTTTCAGGGAGAGGACTCCCTTTTTTCAGAGTCCCAAATTTCTTCAGGACTCCCTTTCTTCACTCTGAAGAAAGAGAGTCCTCTCCCTGAAACGTCAGTAAACTTTTATTTTTATATAATGTTAGTAGAGACAGAGACAGACGAGAAGGACATTAAATATAAAAATAAAAGTTTACTGACGTTTCAGGGAGAGGACTCCCTACCACTCGTACCAAACCTCGTCATGCGTTGTGAAAAACTTCCTTCGGCGCTTTGGGCTGGCGATTGCTGTTTGCTTCGCAAGGCAGCACCGTTTTAGGACTACAACTTGGTGTTTGTTGCATTTTAACTCACGGTTTCACACTTGTGATCCTGCAGGATGCTTTCGGTGGTGTCACGCTATCTACGCCTCTATATGTTCAATTTTAGCTTCTTGGCAAAATCGAAAATCGATTCCGCTTTCCGAAGCTTTTCATTCAAATCGTCTGGCCATACAACGCTACTTACGGTGGTGGCTCACGCGATGTACAGTAAATAAATAAATAAATAAATAAATAAATAAATAAATAAATAAATAAATAAATAAAAAAAATAAATAAATAAATAAATAAATAAACCACTAATTAGTGTTATCAGGAACAGTGTTTTTTGCCCGTTCGTTCGCATGGTGGAACGGGGAAAATACCGTACGAGTAGGTTGCACCGTCCTACATAAGCATCTGGGTGGCGTTTGGGATTTCGTATGTTTTCGCCACTTTTTTCGTTTTCTGCCATGTGTGTGCGACATCTTTACAGCTTCTTCTTTTCTTGCCGCAACAGGCCGCGGAGGCGGCACATTCATCCGCGGTGCGTTACACAAGCCGCTGCAATAGTCCACCGGTGTCGGCATGCAAACGCTCGCTGTGTTTGGCCGGCCCGCTCTGGTAATTCACTTAATAGTTGCCTCGAGTCATCCAGTCTTCGTAGGAATACATTCCATGTATTACATAGGCCCTTATGCTTTCCCGTTTTCTATCGTATTGTGTACACAGCTCAGTTTCAGTTTAATGATATTGTGTTCATGTTGTATTGCAAAATATATTTCTGTCATTTTGTTTTGTTTTAGTTTTTTTAGGGAGGGCTGGCCTGTGTCAGGTGTTGCAACACCATTTTCCTTCCATTCCGCAGTTCTGGCGATATGTAAAGCTGAAAATACAGTAATGTAGTTCTTCTAAGCAAAGAACACCGTGTAGAATTCTTTGTGGTATGTTGGCTGCCATCCAAAGTTGTTGTGTTGCGAACTTTGACTGACAGCGCTTCGGGGCTATGCCCTATTCGAAACTTCAAAGGAAGGTGCCAGATTTGGAACCGCAATGCCTGCCGGAGCATCAAATCTGGCATAAGAGTTGCTCCGGGCAGGCTTCTGCAAACGCGGTGAAATGTTAGGCTTTTATATTGGATTCCGTCACTGTGAGCCAAGAAATGATGCAGGGCTTTACAACTCAATTTCCTTCGGGTTGGAGTGTGTCGATTCCCTTTCCTCGGGCGCGACTTCAAATGGCTGATTTTCAGGCCTTTAGGAGCGTCCGTCATCCAAACAGGATATGAGGGTCGTGTAAGGGGGCAATGACATGTTGTGCTCGCTAGTGAGCCCGCTGTGCTTGTTCTCTACAGGCTCACTTAGCTTCACAGCCTGTTGGTGGAGCGGATATGCTTCGAGAGCAGGGTTGAACGCACGACTATCGGTTCGCGAAGCGGACCGTTCATTCGAAGCGGTCGTTCGGAGCGATCGTTCGAAGCGATCGTTCGAAGCGCACCGTTCGAAGCGGTTGTTAAGAATAATAACACACTCTAGCCATGATCACCCGAGTGCAACGTTGTTTCACAAACTTCAAATTTTACCCATTGACAGTTAGCGTAAGCAGAAAACAGCCATTGCGATGAATAATGTAATAAGGTATAATCGCCCTGTTGATGCATTCATACCGTGTTCCTCATCCCGCCCCACCACAAATGCCCGAGCCGGTAAATTCAACCTACCCCGACCAATAACGTATATGGAGAACGACGACTACAGTTCATTGGTGCAAAATATGGAATAATTTCCCCAGGAAATAAAATCGGCTTTGAATTTTCGCCATCTATTTAAAAAACATTTTCTCTCTCTTCTTAAAGGGACACTGAAGCGAATTTGTCAAGCTCCCGTTTTTGCTTGCACTGCGTAGACTGGCTCAAATTAGCACACTTTTCATCGTTTATCCTTGGTTGACAAATCGGTAATTATTTTACAAAGCGCAAAAGAAGAAAAACTACCATGCGCGGTTTGCGGCGGCCGCACCAACTAAGGCTGTGACGTTGAGAGGAGGGGCGCCGTGATTGGACGATGCCCAAGGTTAGCAATCACACAAGTTTCGGTTTCGGTTTCGGTTCTGTAAAACATAACCAATGGCTTTGTTGGATGGGCATTCTTAATATCTCAGTAATCATCGTACCGCGCTTCTGCCATGTTGTCGGCTGTAAAATGCACAAGATAAGCCTCCCAGGACGGCTTGTAGTCGTAGCATTCACTAGCCGAGACCTACGCAGTGCATGAACGCCCTCCGCGTACCCGAAGACGCCCAAATGTCATGCGCTTTTCGCCCATATTTGGAGCTTGCCTCCCTCATGCCTGTATCGTAAAAAGCGTGTTCGCACCAGGCCAAGGGTCTGTTCATTCTGGCCTGTGCCCACTGCCTGCAAGCAGTCGGTGCTTATGGCAACAGCACGCCAACGAGAACTCGCTAGCGCGCCAGTGCCAGCCTGCGCGCGTTTTGTGAACTAGTTCGTGTAGCCATGAACGTTGCCGGCCCCAAAAAAGGTGAACTCAACATAGAAAACATCGGCGGAAAACAAAAAGTTAACTTACAAAAAAAAGCAACGTACCCGCGGGGATTCGAACTCGCAAAACATTTGCCGAGAATTCCTAGCGCCTCAGACCGCTAGGCCACGGAGCCGGACGCCAATGCCCTGCTAATATAGGGTATATATTGTACAACCGGTTTACACTTTTATTTAGTTTTGGCATTTCAAGCCGCTTAGGTGACTATTTGTTGTACTGCGATCGTGCAGTAAGCGTCGCCCGAGTTTCCACAGTAGCTCACGTCTAAGCAATTGCATTTCGTAGACGGAAAAAGCGTTCCCAGATGCGTAGTCGTGCTGCTGACCGCTGTGCTTGTTCGCCCAGCGCAAAACGTGCTTCCCGCGCCCTAGTTTTACGCTGTACGGTAAAAATATCAGTTGATTTTATTTGCTTAGTACCTATATTGACTTCGCTGACTCTTCTCCCGCCTTCAAGAGGCCTTATATTTTCCTACTGGCGTACCAGTCAGCGAAGCGTCGCATGTGCAGCGCTTGTGTGAAGCGACCTTGACTTGGAGCTAGATACAGTGTACAAACAAACCAAGTAAAGAAAGGAACATTCTTCCATTCACAAACGTGTCCTGGCTTCATTTCAACTAAGCGAACGAATTGCGACCAAGCAATTTTTGTTTAACCTCCTTGATTGCGACGACCCGCCGGCGGCCGGCGGACGAAACGCTGGGCCGACTGGCTCTGTCGGCCGGGGAGCCGTGCAGTAGCGCAGCCGTGGCGCAGCCAATTGCCAGCTCATCCCCTCCTGACGTCACACGAAAACGCCACAGAAAATGGGCGAGCGTAAAGAGAGGAGGACAGCGTTTTCGAATTAGTTTTCTACTAAATAAAATCGCGTAAACGCGCCTAGAGTGGTCGAAACATGGCCTGGGGACTACGGACTACAATTTGCGCTAGTAATCCCGCAATGTTTACATATCACTTCAGTGTCCCTTTAATGAACCTCCGTAACCAGTAAAAGCTCTAGAATATAGGATCTGCACTTAGTAATCCTTTATATCATGGTTAACAGGTCTTGGGAAATGCTATTTACCAGTTGTTATTCTTCTGCACATTTTAAACTGCTTGTGTATCACAGTTGTATATTGACTGTTGTATTCTTACATGTGTATAAGTATGCAAGTGTATTAATTTGAGAGCACGCGTGATTGCACACATCCATAAATATATGCGTATATTATATTGCGCAAACCAAATATGCCAGTGTAATGCCCTAAATTTTTTGTACACAGTGTTCTTTAACACATTTATTTTGTGCTTAGATTTTGTTAGAATGCCCTGTACTCCAAGTTTACTACTTTTCTTTTGTGCTTGGATTTTGTTTTAGTGCCTTGTACTCTTAGAGTGGGCCCTATACTAGCCTCTGGCTACCGGTGCAAGCAATTTTTTGGCTTTCATGTATGAAATCTAAATAAAGTGAAAAATGAAAGTGTGCCGCATCGTCAATCGGCGTGTCGCGTTTGCTGTCGTTGAAAAGCCGCTTTCTCCACCGTTGGAGGGGACACCGACGCTCGCACTTGGCGGGCATACCGGGGCAGTCATATGATGATGGTCGAGGTCGGCTGCTTGCGTTGTACATGGCTCGATGAGAGGAGGCTCATCGTGAGTTCCGTTGAAAGCACAGTCAGCGGTCTGCAATGCAATATTGCAGACGCACTCATATTGGCTGCGTGTTGGTAGTGCATACTGTTCTCTAGATGCCTTTGTTAGCGATTCTGGCTGAAGTGTCGGGAGAGCATCAAAGTGGGTGCTTTGCCGTACTACGGGGAACACCCATGAGCCCTCGATTTATCATACCTAGGTGTTTTGGACCTAGCCCCAAGAAATCTGATTCATATCAGCTCGGCCAACCGGGTGGTGTAGCACGTGCGTTCGGAACGAGCACACTTCTTCCTCGAACAGCACTGCGACGGTGCTGTCGTCCTTCAGGTTGTCCCCTGTCAGGTTATTTTGTATTTCGGTGGCAATGTCCCGGAGCTCGATCGGCTTGCCGTAGACAGGGTAGCGTTTAGCGTTTAGCGTAAAGATTGATCACATAGAAAGCCGGGTCCTGGAGAAGGGCGTCCATTGCCACGATGACTCCAGTGATTTTCTCTGGCAGAAAACTGTGGCATTGGGAGGGGCGGCATAACCGGACGAAGGTCGTGTTACGCACAAGCAATGATGAGCAGCGGTGAAGAGCAAGGCCTCCTGGATCAAGCAGTTCTAAGGGACCAGGCCTCGCGTGCCTCATACCTGCTGAGTTGTCAAAAGACATCCACTCGTGCTTAGAATACCGAATTTCACGGCACCAGCATGCAAAGAATCCAAGACGGAGAGCTCGACCCAGGCGCTCCGTTTTTGTGAAATAATGGAACACACTCGGAGTGAAGCAGTGGGTGCACTATGGTTTTCCTCTTTACCCGCTATTGCTCTACGCCTGCGTCCAACTTCTTTATTTACAACATATAAAGAGGAGACGTGGATGCTTCTTCATCGGTGTTTGCTACTTTTACGCTACTATGTACCTGTTCCTGTACATTTACCTGTGAGAATACCTTAGTCGGATTCAGCGGAGGTCATATCAACAACCAACTTATTTTTGTTGCACCGCATTTTGTACACAGGCGTTATAATGACCCTCATTCCTCGGTACGGATTCATCTTTCTCGATTCGACAGCGTTTTATTTGCGCATGAAATGGCATACCTTAGGGTTCTCTGGGATGCGATTTCGGAAACCAGAAATTTTCGGGCGTGCTCCAGCGTTAGCCTTTTTGGATTGTCGTAAGCACCAGCGGAATGCGAGCGCTGCTTTGTCCTAAAGGACGCTGAATTAAGAAACTCGACATTGTGCACTTTTTTTCAAAAGGCTAACCCACTGGGTGTAGGCAGGTATTTCCATCGGCCGGATACCCCACATCGAAGTTTTTTCCAGTACAAGGATGAAGCTCAGTCGGCGCTAAATATAATTGAATTTTATCGAACGGCAACCTGGTGCAACAGCTTGTAACTCTTAAATAACCAGGTTTTTCTTTGGCAATGATCGAGAAAGTTAGCAATAATCACCTGTTCATTTTTGTGATTGATTGATTGTAGGGTTTAACGCGCCGACGCAACGTAGGCGATGAGGCGCGCCGTAGTGGAGGGCCCCGGATTAATTTTGACCACCTGGGGATCTTTAACGTGCGCCGAAATCTCGTACACACGGGCGTTTTTGCTTTTCGCCTCCATCAGAAAAGCGGCCGCCGCGGCCGGGAATCGAACCCGCGACCTCGTGCTTAGCAGCGCAACGCCTTAGCCAGTGAGCCACCGCGGCGGGTGAGACGAATATATGATTCATTCCACTCCCCGAACATGACATTGTTCCGTATTACTGTTGACCCGAAAATGAGCTTACAAAGAAAAAAAACTGCGTTGTAAATTACATATGCAGAGCCCGTGAACTAAGGCGAATTTGATTGCTTTTCCAGAGTTTTAGGAAATACTAAAAACTCGTTTGTTCAACACCTGTCCAGGCGGGAGAATTTAGTGCGATACTATTGGGAGAGCTTGTGCACCTGCGCTAAGAATATTTTGTTGGGATGCACACTATTTTCCCCGTGGCCCCACATGGTAACATAAAAAAACTAATAGAGTTCGCTCTTGGAACAACGTCGTCATGGCCGCTCAAGCAGCATTGCCAAATTGGGTTAAATCGCAACTTTGTGCAGGGCAGTAGATTAGGATCTCGCATCCGCGTATTCATAACAACGAGACCCTGAGCTCTATAACCGCACTGCGTGAGCCTTGGTTAGCGTTCCAGTCCGGATTTTCTCGCATGTTTTGCTAAGGATATGGAAATATTTTTTTCACCGTAATGTTAAACTTCCCGTTGACTTGACGTCCGTAAAACACAGCGTAAAGGTTGTGTAAAACCTTCTTCGTGCCGTTTTATAACATGCTTACATCGGGTAGCACGTTTCTTTCTCTGCCTTTTAAAGTGAAAATTTAAAACAAACATTCAAATAACATACAAATTAGAGAATTTTAAACCATTTTGAGGTGTGGGCAGCTTCATCACAAAAGGTCTGTTCGCTTGAATAAACTATACCAAGTAAAGTGCTTTAACTAGTGGCTTCAGTTGCATATAAAGCCAGACAGGTGTGTTTTGAGAACTGCTGCAGATCTATGGATGCGCAAGATACGACTCTTTTCTGCTATTTATGTATTCTTGTGTGCGATAGTACGGCACATACACATGTCGTGCATACATACACGAGTAATTGTTACATACACATACACGGGAATGTTCAAACAAGATAGTTTCTGTTATTTTAATTAATTTATTTATTGGTACTGTTAGCTTCAGCTTTGGAGGCTATCAGTAAAATTGGCGTGCACGTTTTGTACAATAACACAAAAGCAAAGCCGACGATCGAGGCGGTAAGCAGTCACACCAGTCAAACAGACTACAAGCCTGATTAAAGAGCCGCTTAGAGGATAAGAACGACTTCGCGTTACATATAGGAACGTAAAAAAATTTCACCAATAGAAACTCAAATCAACTGTTGGACAGACGCCCGTTTGGTCGGGCAAACGCATGATACCGATGAAAAACTGACAGCGACCACACGTGTTTTTAGAAACAAAGGAGACGTTGCGCTCCTGTACACGATGAGCGGA
The DNA here is from genome assembly GCA_013339765.2 of Haemaphysalis longicornis. Classification (NCBI taxonomy): domain Eukaryota; kingdom Metazoa; phylum Arthropoda; class Arachnida; order Ixodida; family Ixodidae; genus Haemaphysalis; species Haemaphysalis longicornis. The sequence continues at coordinate 121,520,510 of CM023449.1, forward strand.
AGGGCGAAAGTACCCGGGTTATTGTGGTTTCAAGATACCACGTAGGCAACGTGCATACGCGTGTGGGAAGTTGCAGTCATTAAAATGAGGTCTGCGCTCCGTCTTCCGAATTGTCAGGGATTCAAGATACTTGAAGTCTAATTCACCTCTTTTTCCATTATTTTCGCATTGGCCCAGTCTATTTCGTGGCGTGTTGCTTCTGCGTGTTCGGGCCAGAGCGTTAGATTTTACGTTATTCCTTTTTACATCGTACATGTGCTGCTTGACCCTTTGCTGCAAATTGCCTGTTTTGCCGACATAGCTTCGATCGCAGTCTGGGCACGAAATGCTGTAGATAACACCTGGGAATTTTTATTTCATTAGCTTGTCATTGACGTTCAATAGGGAGTGCGTAAACGTTTCTGTAGAGAGCAATTTAGGAGCTCACCTTGTCATCGTAGCTCGCTGTAATGCCCGATGTCACGCGACAGCCGGAATCAGGCAGCGCAGCGAAATAACGTACCCACCTACAGCCCGCGTACCGTCGTACACCATTATGCAGAGGCTTCGAAAATATAACGGTTTAACTAGTCATAAGCGTTCGAAACTCGCGTTCAAAACTCGTCACACATCTTCCCGTTGTTTAGCGCAAAGAACACTGCAGGTACATTGAAGGCAAAATACACGTAATTAAGCGACAGTGCCCGGGTCGATTTAGTTGGGAACGCTTGTTGGGTTGGTTTTTACAATAGTAAGAAAAAAAGGGGCCGTGCCGCCCCGGCACGTGCGGGAAGGAAATCAAGCACAAGAAGAACAAAACTCTCGCTGGCGGTGTTTTAGGCAGGAGGCGCGCGAGCACTGCGTAGGTGGGACATTTGATATGCATTGGGTGGTCGCAGTGCGCGATAACGGCGCTACCGCCCATTATGGAAAATCTCTGCTCTGCACTTTCGGTAGCTTTCACGTTGAGCAGAAGGGCGTTAATTTTTTTTTTTGTTGGTACGTGCGCTGCCTGAACACTGAAGGGGTGTAGAACACCGCCTAAGTGCAGGTGCATAGAGTACAGGTGCATACAGTATAGGAGCACGATTGTTGGGACGCATTTTAACGGACGGCGCAGGACGTTCAAGCTGGCGTTCCACGAAGCGCACAAACGAGTCGGGGTAGCCACTTGCAGACAGGTCCTGATGCACGTGCTGTATGTCGGCAGCGACATCTTTCGGTTTCTTGCAAACCCTGTTCGTACGGCTCTAAAGCGAGTCGTTTCTCAGTTCTCAGCTTCCCAGCCTCAACGTCATCGTTTCCTTGCTTGGCAAACCAGAGAAAAGGGTACCCGAGCGGCCACCACGCCAGTGGGCATGGATGCACGACAACAGCAATGCACTCACCGTTATTGTTTGTTGCGCAGGTTAGTCCCCTTTCCATCCCATCTTGTAAATGCTTCAGGTCGGATAACCTCTGCATTGTCGTGCTTCTATGCCCGGATGCCTTGTTTCATCCATTCTGTGCCTTATTTTGGTGTTTATGTGGTGACGTTGAGGTAAACCCGGGGCCCAATGAGGAAATACTGCGATTAGTAAAGGAAACTAAAGAGCGCCCCAGGCGGCACAAAAACTGCGTCCCAAGACCGGCCCGTCTATGTCCGCTTTCTGGCATGTACGGCCAGCATCCAGGTTCTGGCAGCCACTGATCATACCATGAACGGGCAACATTCGGCAACCAGCGCTTCGGTATTTCTGCGGCCGCCCGTGTTCAGACGCACAACGGCAGCTGCCCGGCTGCCAGATATTCAGTTGCCTTTCGGCTGCCGATGTTGAGAAAGAAATCGGCCGGAGTACGGCTTTAGGGCATCCGTTTTTCCTTCGGGAAGCGGTGTTCAGCCGAAGCACGCAAGCGACTGGCCACGGGATATCCGTATTCTTGTGGCAGTTGGTGTTCGAAAGGAGACCGGCCGTAGCGCGGCTGCCGCGCATCCGCTCTTTCAACGGTGAACCGCGCGTCCGGCGGCAGAATATTCGTTTTCTTCGGGCAGCCGGTGTTATAAAGGAGACCGGCCGACTTACGGCCTCAGAATGTACGTTTTTCATTTGGTTAGCGGTCCCCGGCCGAATTACAGCAGGCGAACGGCCGCAGAATTTTCGGCAACCGGTGTTCAAGAGGAGACCGGCCTTCGTAAGATATCATGTTATGTCTCATTATGGAACAACGGCGCGCGTCTGGGCGCCGAGAATTATGCACAGACGTGTTTGGAAGAAGACCCGCGATGTAGGACCGGTTTTTCCCTGTTGAGAAAAGCGCCGTTAGGAGTCGAATGGCGCAGACACGTTTTGATCCGCTCGGTGTTTCTGCGTTTTAACTGAACGAACTACGTTTGTCAAACAGTAATGCACACTAACCTTTTTAACACCCTTAAAGGTGCTAAAAGGGTGCACTCAACATTTTGCACCCTTTTTGCACCTTTTAAGGACTAAAACATTGCTTCCGGCACCCATCATGAGGGTGCCACATATTAAGGGGTGTAAATCTTAACAATTTTACACCCTTTAAGGTGCAAGGAGGATGTACTGAACATTTGCACCCTTTTTGCACCTTTCAAGCACCCAAATATTGCTCGGGCACCCCACCTCGAGGGTGCCAAAATTCAGGGGTGTAATCAACAGTTTCATAGGGTGCTACGACCGTTAAAGGGGTGCTAAAAAGTATTTCTTCTCGATTGGGGTGTTACCACGGCACCTTATCGTTAGGGTGCCTAAAAGAACGGTGTGTGAATGCAAGCATGCAAAATTGCACAAAAACAGGCTGAATGTTTTAAACCGCACATTGCACTATTTCACCGCCCGTTGAGAGAATAAATATGAACTCTCCACATAGACCAGGGGAAAGGCTCTAAAATTGCTGTTCGTAAATTGAACAAAACATGCTGAATGTTTAAATTCCACTCTGCACTAATCTACTGCTTCGAGTGTATCACAAGGTTCGTTTCGATGTCTGGGTGCACGGGAAGGAAAGGCTACAAAATGCCTCTTGTAGTCCTATAAATAAAACTTTTACGCGAGGCATCGGTGTCCTCAACGAAATCGAATTTACCTAAGAATTTGTTCCCGTATTATTATGCCCCGGGCAAAAATTCCAACAAGACTTTCTTGTTGGGCTCACAGCACGCCTGTGGGGCCAATACGAAGTTCTGTCGGCACTCTATCGTTCCAATAGCCTAGTCTTCCAACAGGGAGTTTAACCTTGATGGCGTTTGTGGGGCCAATACGAAGCTCTGTCGGCACTCTATCGTCCCAACAGCGTAGTCTTCCAACAGGGAGTTTAACCGTGATGGCGTTTACCGGCTCGCCAACACGATAAGTCAACGCCAACAGACGCCTCGTTCGTAATCAGCGGCGCGAGCGCGCCATGAGACAGAACCGACAGACACCCTGAAGGTGGTTTTTAGGGCCTAAACAGCAGCGTCTATGTCTGGCATAGACGCTAGACGTCAACGTTTGTGTTCTGAATTTTCCCTTCAGTAAGTAACAGTCAGACGGACGATAACATAACTATGTGAAAATATGCTTTGGCTCATACCACGGCAAGCGCAATCGTTTGTGGCTGCAGCCTCGGTTGCTCTTCGTCCACAACAAACTGAATCGGCTGTACAGCTTTCTTCGAGGGCGTGTATGCAGGGGTTCTATCTTCCTTTTTTGCGCAGGCCGACGGGGGCGGTCGTGTAAAATCATTTTCGCTCGTCGCTGCCGTAGGGTTGCCACCTTCCTGGTTTTGGACCGGCCCGACCGGTTTTTTAAACAGCGGGCCGGTTGCCGGTCCATATCTAAAACCAGCCGTCATCAGCCGGTTTTTTTGGCTTTTGTGCCGTGATTATGCCCGTTTTGGCGTTTTATAAGCGTCAATTCAACAACTAAGACGATAAATACGTGTCGACAAGCATAGGCGTGCGCACAGGGGGGGCAGGGGGGCGGCCGCCCCCCCTAGTCATCTGAAGGGGGCGCCAAATTTGCCCCATGCCTTGCCGAAGTAACACATGAAAGTAAAATTTCTGCTCAGAAATATTTTGTGTGTGTTGCAATTCCATCACATTGAAATAAAAATTTTATAACCATCCCTCTTTGCACTGCGTTCGCACCGCAAGGCCTTCAGTGAGAAGAGGTCGGGAGTTGCTCGGTGGGGGGGGGGGGGCGCAGCGGTAAGACTTTGCCCCCCCAAATTGAGAACTCTGCGCACGCCTATGTCGACAAGCTGCGCAAAGACACGCGAGCAGAGAAAATACGCGGGCGAGCGCGCTGCCTCAGATGGAGGGGGACCTAAGGGAAGAACAAAATAACGAAATTCTACCGCCGCGGTCAGCAATTGCGGTTACTTTTCAGTGAAGCACATGCAGAGCGATTAACCAAGCTCTCAATCACTTTCAGTACAAACGTTATGTTGATTTCTCTCTAAGAAAACACTACAATAAATGGCACTGCATGTTAAAAAACATGGCGTCTTTTTTCAACACAATCCCCCCTCCTTCCCTCGCCCCCCCCCCGGAAGGCCCGTTTTTTTTTCGGGGAAAGGTTGTAACCCTACGCTGCTGTTCTGCCTACCTGCTTGCTGTACCTATTACGTCGCCGCCACCGCAAATCCCCACTTGTTACAAACTCAGAGGTTTTCGCACTGTTAGCAGTCGTTTTACACGATGGGTTTGATGCGCCTGACATGCCAGGAGTGACATCGCTTGTAGTATTAGAGCGACGTTGCTTGTCTGCAAGACGGTGCCGGTTAAACAAGCGTTATCAACGCCATAATTCTAACGGCACATTCCATTTATTTCGTGGCTGCCGTGGCTTGCGCAGAAAAGGTCGGGTTGACTGCGATAGCTTTTCTTGAGTCAAATAATGGAGCTTTGGCTAAATCGCTTGCAGCGCTAGCAATGCGGCCTCGTCTGCAAGACCGGTGCGTGAGAAACAAGCGTTAGGACAGCCAGAATTTCAAAAATGCAGCATAAACTAGACCATCGTTAAAGGAGGCGATGACGTAAGTATAGAGTTGTTTTAGGCGCCTCGAACACCGCCCGCCGACATAGCTGTTTGTTGACGCGTCCGTTTACTGTTTTGTAGGTCAATGGTTCGATTCCTCGTCGAACGTGTTTTTTTTTTTACGTGAGGGTTTCATTAGCTATTTTTTAACGACCAGGGTAAGCACCTGTTCCTTGCTTTCTATCACGCCGACATTTACCGCCCTCTTCCTAAACCCAAAGTAGCTCGTTTTCTCGCACGTTCTCTCTTGAGAAGCCCGCCGTGAAAACAAAACCAAAACGAACGTCAAACCTCTTTACAATATCAGTATATATGTCAATTACTTTATGTGTGTTCACTTTTTGTGTTTAAAAACCTTAAATTTAAGTTATAAACACATTTCAGACTTTGAAAGCAGAAAGATAATTACCAACATTACAGTAGTAACACAATTTTCGTCAAACATAGAGGTGCTGCATTTGAAGTCTGGCAACTATCTCGCACTTTTGTGTGTGTTTTTTCATGGCGTTTTGTGCCGAGTGGTTGGTGGCGTGATTTAATCTGTTTTATCTATTTCAAGCTTAAATCATAGTTATAGAAGCTTTATGGGTGATGTCTACCCTTCTAACCTACGCGTGTGTTGAACATGGGGACCCCGGAAGAACGATCATCGCCGGATAAAATACTGCGCGTCAAAAGTGGATGACATTGCATCAGAACAAAGCGTGTTCGTGTGTCCGCGAGATGAAGACGACAGTGAAGGAGAATTTTACGTTGGAAACATCGTTTTTGCTCGGGTAAGTACGCATTTTTTATTATTCTGTATTTGGTTGGAACGAGTTCTGGTGTTTATGGGTCAGTAATTCGCTAGACCCCCATCTCGTTTGCTCTGAGAGCCTACGTGAGTTAGTATACTTGTTTGGCGCCCAGTCCACCGTTTCCGCAGAAGTCAGCATCAATTTACGCTGAAGCTAGACCTTGGCTACGATGCTCGCGCTATGGTACACGGCTGCTAATAATTTCACATCACGCAAGGCTCTTTAACACCGGGGCGTTTGTTTATGTGTCTCTCAAACAGTGCCTTTGCGGTTGCAGATCGCAGTCGCAATTTCGCGTGAGTGGCACAACGCTGTGATTAGTCCTCCCTCGTGAATACCCGCGGTATACCAAGAAATAACATGAACAGGAGGTTCCCTGGAAGTGCATGTGAAAACGCGTACACGTGATTCCATGGCTGGCGTCTCTCCCCCCCCCCCCCACTTTCATGAATTCCGTGCAGTGCGCTTCGCAGCTATTGCGCTCGCGAGACCGGCGACCGTACGCCTCGCGGTCTTCGGGCCGCGATATGTGTGCTGTTCTCGTGAAGCTCGACAACAGCGAAATTGCCGTACTCGCTCGCCAACGCGCCCCGACAGCGTACGCGTCGACCGGGTGCTGACGGAGTTGTGCTGGAAGAAAAGCAGGCAAGAGATGAGGGCGCACGAGGTGTAGTTAAACATGAGAATTTACAAAGTGCAAGGTGGAGAAAATAGTATGCAAGGGCCGGAAACGGTGAGAGAGTTCGGGCCGCGCGCCAGCGAGCGAGTGCGGTAATTTACGTTGCCGAGCTTCACGAGTCCGGCACGAATATGACGACGCCCGTCTGAGAGTTCATAGAGGTATAGAATTCACATACGTGCAAATTGAAGGTGAAATGCGCGCATGTGGCCTCGCAGGGAGTTAGCATAGTCTCGGGGTAGTGGGGGAGATTTCACAACGCCTACGAGGCGCCTGCCGATTCTGTCAGAGTAGCTCTCGGGAAGTCTGGGGCTTGATATCAGAGGCATATGTATTGTTTAAATTAGTGCAGAAAATTGAGCCAATTCGCAAGTTCTCATTTTCGCAAAACCGCAGGCCATACAGAGACTAACAAGAAAGCTGTAGGCACTCACTCAACTCGATTTATATTGGAGAATTGAACGTGCAGATACAAGTCAGACATTGAAATGGAGGAGCCTCAACTATCACACACCAGTTCCGATTGAAAGCAAGGGATACAGATGAGCTGCTAGCATGCGTTCCATGCAAATTAGCTCAGTAGCTAGCTTTGCATATATCATGCATACCCCACTCACAGTACCTGCGGGTCTAATAAATACATTCTTACTGTGACCTAAATTTCACTTGGGGTGTTCCGGGAATGTTCTTATTAGTGCCTTGGAGGTTACTGTCTTTAAACGATTAAAAATCTACTTGATGTAAGCATTCGTGCTTTGTGTGTGCTCTTCTTGTATTTCAACAAGTGTCAGCACACTCACAGATTATGCACCTGCAGGTGCTGCTGCTGGCTGTCCTGGGTCAGCTGCCTTCCAGTCCAGTTTCAAAGGCTTTGCCAGGGCCTCCCTTGGCCAACCGACACTGCACCTGCTGTACCCAAGTACTGCCTGGCCTTTCGTTGGTGCTCCGTACGCTTTGCCGCCAGGAATGGTCATTCATCCATCATCTGGCCGCTTGGACCACCCGTTCAGAAGTCAGCGCATTTGCTCGACACATCGGTCCAGGCACTGCTGCCATATCGGTGCACCCACCGATTATGTATTTTCAGGTTAGTTATTGCATGTTGTGGAACTTGCCATGATGTATACCTGTTAGCAGTGCTGTGGCCTCTGATTATTTGAAACATTTTCATGAAGCAGTGCTGTGCGTATGGAGCGTGTCATTGCTTAGCAGAGATATTGAAGAGAATCTGGGGCCGACGACTAAAGGGCAAGAAGAGAAATTGAACTGACTTTGAAGCAAGTATTCGTATGTAATCAAGCCAAGCAAACATTTAGGATCTTTCGATATGGTTTTAAACTTGCAATACAAACTGGTCTACTTCAGATCATACTGGTAATAATCATACTATACCGAAAAGTACATCCCGCAGTCTGTAGAATTCTGACAGCGCTTTTTTCGCAGTCTCTCATGACAGGCACTAATCTCAATGGTTGGAAGATAGTCGAGGTAGCACCAGTCTTTAAATCAGGAGACGGTACTTCACCATTAAATTTCCCTAACAAGCACCATATGCAAGGTCGGGAAACATTTCATCCACTCTCAGGTCGCTAATTATTTATAAAATCACAATATCACATTCGAGTATCACCACGGTTTTCACAAGGGTTACTTGAGAAACACAACTTTCAGGATTTGTTCACGATCTACATTGATCCATTGACACAGGCTTACAAACTGCGGTAGTTTTTCTCGATTTTTCTAAAGCATTCAATCGCATTGCACACCACAGACTACTTCTCAAACTTCACCCTAATGTCCTCACTTGAGCAAAAGATTTTCATTCTTCTCAAATGCAGTTTACTTCTAATAACTATATACTTCTTTTGCTCGTGCCACTTTGTTGTCCCCCCAGGCAGGTTGCTTGGTCTATCTTCCATGTTGCATATCCTCCCATGTAGGTCTATTTGCAGATGATGTTGTAATTTATCACACAATTTCTTTCAACTACTACCGTCAATGCTTTCAATCTGATCTTAACACAATTAACTCCTGGTGCTGCAAATGGCTAATGTCGCTTATCTCTAAAACAAAGTGCATGACTTTAACGGTGGCAAGTCTCGGATTGTAAATACTTACTTCATTAACAACAGCCTGATTACCTCTTGAGACAAAGGTGTTTTGGTAGGCCGGTAGGGGAGGGGGGATTGCATGGTGGATTTCAAAAGGTACATCGATTGGGAAAATAAGACGTGTGATTAATATTTTCATTTGCACTCCAAAACTCGCTTTATTTCATATGTTTAACCCACTGCCGTGGCTAGGGTGGTGTGCTGTGGAGGCGAATGTCGGTTAGATACCGCTTGGTGTAGCCGCTTTTCAGATGGAGGCAACACGTAAAGACGCCCGTGTTTGGAGATTTCGATGCGCACAAAAATACCCAGATGGTCAAAATTAATGCGAAGCCTTCCCCTACAGTGCTCCCCATATCCCAAGTGTAGCTTTGGCGTGTTAAACCACCGTTTTTTTTTTCATGTTTTTGGTATAGTACCAGCTGCTGTAGCAGGTGCAACTTAAAGGTAAAATTATACATAATGTTTCCAAGAGCTAAATATAAAGGCCATATTGAAGTGCGTTTATGGGTCTATCTCATAGCAGTAGTGAAAGGTTATATACTCTGGTGCAGGTTAAGAACGCCAATGGCTCATGTGGTGTAGTCCAGTGTTTGACGGAATGCCGTGTAGGCAGGTAAAAGCATTATTGCAGTGATGAAACGTAGGTCACTGACCAAGTCAAGAAAGCCATTTAACGGTTTGTTGCTTGTTCACGGTGAGCATGTGTCGTGGAAAACGAAGCTATATATTGGGCATTACGCGGCGCAATGAGTTTGCATAGATATGGTGCAGATTGCCATCCATTATGTTGATAATGTTGGGCGTCGTCTGAACAATGAGGGACTCGAGCAGTAATCGAGAAGATAGATTGCACTCAGTTGTCAGTAATTTTGTCTTGTTCCAGTCGACCACGTGTCCCGTCCTCTCACGGTGCTCTGCCAGTGGACTTGTTTTTGCATGGCCCTTGTTCACTTCGTTCCAGTGCTGCATTAATCTTCTGTGCAGATTGCCCGTTTCGCCAATGTACACTGATTTGCATTCAGCGCATGGAATCTAATAAACAATACCCGGAAGCTTGGAGCGTGAGAGGGGGTCTCTCACGCTGACAATGTCAGAACGCAGCTTGCTAGTGGGCACATGCACAATGTATGCACTGCGTGTCTTGAAAATGTGTGCGAGAGTTTCACCGATGTGTGGGACGTAGGTAATTGCTGCACGTTTTGATGCAGTCGTTGTCCTGAATATAATGCCTAAAGCATTATATTCAGAAAGAAGCGAAGAGGGCGACTAGCAAGAATCCACATTGACATTAGCAGGCAGAAGCGTCCACAAGGCCTGTGTCAAAACGTGCTGCAATTCTCGTCCTACACATCAATCAAACTTTCGCACGCATTTTCAAGAAACACATTGTGCACATCGTGCAGGTGCCCACTAGCAAGCTATGTTCTGACATTGTCAGCGTGAAAGACCCCCTCTCACGCTTCAAGCTTCCAGGTGTTGTTTATGTTTTGAACAAAAAAAGTGCCATTTAAACGTGACACCTCCTTCCTTGCCGATTTCTGATGCCTGATTGTTCAGTTTGTGGGGATACGTTTAGCAGATTGCTCACATGTCTAACCTGTATTTGTGCTTGAGCAGTCAAACGCTGATGTTAGCAGTGAAGTAGGTGAAAATTGTAGTTTGATTGTAGTTGTGTGCAGATTACCTACATTGTGTTAATTCGTAGAAAAGCAAAATTGAGGTAACCCTGCTAACTGTTCCGCATTGCAGCATTTTATTATGCGAACGTTAAGGAGTTCAGCTGCTTGTTAAAGGTGAAATAAACAGTGGTACAAAAAGAAGAGCATCTACTAAACAGAAATATCTTCACAATCGCAGGATGCCAACGGTCCGCCTACCAACTTGTGTCCTGCATCGTTTCTGCTGGCTGGAGCGGTTCATGGAGCATTTTCCAGCTTCTCAAAGTTTGTGGTCAAGCGCTCCTCCAAGTGAAAGATGCCGCAGAGGGATCTTTTGTTTTAATGCCACAATTTCACGTGCTCAGCAGCAAATTTACTCGTAAGGCTTTTTAAATATTCATCACCCAAGAGGGCATGTTACCTTCGTCTTCGGTGGAATGTGTCTGCACTCAGGTTATTTGTGACAGAAACAAGTGGACCACGTCATGAGAGTCATTGAGGCCTTGTTGATTGTGCATGCTTCTGAAATGACATTTTCATTAAGCTGAATACTTTCCACATATTACGATTTGTGAACAAATTATGGTAAAAGTCATGATTAGTTGTACTACACTGCAGGAAGGAAATGCCAACATACGTTTTAAGCACCTCTGATATTTCAGATCGTTGGCTGGTGAGCAATAAAACAAAACTGAAATTTTTTTAAAGTAAAATCAAATATTCGTTGTCACCAGTGCATGACCATAGTAAAAGCTATCTAGTCACCAAATTTAGAATTAGACACGAAATGCCAAGAAAAATAGGGAAATAAACTAGACAGCTCGCTACAATAAACCAATTCGTAAAATTCCTCAATGTCTATAAAGTGATGATTCAGGCGGGTTAGTTAAGATGTCAGTGGGTTTACACACCCAACTTGCAGGGAAGCACATGAGCTCTCAATATTAACATGTTTTTAGTGAAGACCGTCTTCCTTCATTAAGCTGCTTTGCACATTGATGCCAGTCTGATAAATGTCCTGAATTTTTGTTATGATCAATCTTTGTATGGGAACCATATATTTTTATATGATGTCGCTGTGTATTTCTGAAACTGTATCTAGTCACTAATTCCAATTTGTCGTGGTCAGGTTTTTTCAACTAATTCGTAGCTTTTTTAACAATTATGGTATATTTTGTGTGCCTAAAGGAATGCCTCATTGCATGTTTAGCCTATGTAGTGTTGAAAGCGGACATTTTGCTTCAAAGTGGAATGTCGGGCTAGCAACAAGGTACTTCGCGTGCTGCTCACTTTCATTCATGCCATTATTTTTTATATTATCATTTAAAATTAAAAGCCAACCAATTTGCTGTCGTTTTAATTTTGTCACCTACTTTATACTTTCTTTTTCAACTTTGTGTAAGGATTGACTATCCATATTTTTATGATACCAAGGCGTTGGACTGGGCTAGCTGGTACATGTTTGAATGGATGAAAAACCATAGGAAAACCCAGGACACAGAAGAGAACGACGGGACAAACTTGTGCCGTCATTCTGTTTTAACTGTTTCCTGTGTTTACCACTGGTTTTTTATGCATTCAAACATTTTTTATGAGTTTGTTGAACAGTGATTAGTTTAGGTGTGTTCAAACAATTGTTGGCTGCGAAGGCTCCCTGTAGCATTTGTATAAGTGCTCTCTGCTTTTTTTTTGAGCCAATACCCCACCACCAGTCTTCATGAGGTGGTCTTTTGTAGAAATAAGTTGAAATAAATATTTGTTTGCATTGCTTTACATGTTTTGAAAGAATTTCTTGTTCATTCTTGTTTCATTCAACCCCGTTTCAGAATCCTGCTTAAGGCATTTCCTCTGTTATTTTTTTTCAGAACCAGGAAGGGTGCTCATCCTCGGTTCTTGCTGAAGCAGCAGTATCCATACTTCACACGTGAGCTCTGAACACACAGTAATTATGGTATGAAACATTCTACCAGTATAAGCTTGCTTTGTAGACGTCATTGTAGATGTCAAAGCTCTTGACAGTGTAGTCCAATGTCTGGTGTAACGGGCAATGTCTACAACTTGTAAAAATTAATTTTGTGGCTATAATGTTTGTGATTATTTTAAAATGCACGTCAACTACTATTTAGAATCGCTGTCTAAATTGGCAGCCATTTTCCTGGTGGATACAGAAAGTGAAAAAGCGCATGTGTAGAGATTTCAGTGCACCTTAAATGTCCCAAATTTGCTAAAGCTAATCCAAAGCCCTCCTTGTGGTGCACTTCATATCCCATGTACAGTTTTGCGTAAAAACAGCTAAAAATTTATGATCAATTTAAACTTATTTTAATGTTTTTAAATGCAAATATTCTCAGTTTAAGCTGCCATATTTAGAGTAAAATATTTTGTAACAATTATATAGCTACCAAAGGTTTACAGAAAAGCTTTTTGCTTTTGGTTGTGCACCTTCTTATCAAAAGAAAAATGTTGTTAAGAGGCAGAAGAAACCCAACTATGGAAATTAGCAAACCCTAAAGCTGCGGATAGAATGAATGTTTTGTAGAGAATCTTTTGCTGATTTCAGTTCTAGTCAACTCTAAAAAAGTCTATCGACGTAGAATGCTTACCGTGAGGCACCTCGTAATACTAGCCAAAACTAATGGGCCCTGGCTGTTGGCTTTTCATTTGCAACAGTGACAAATGACCCCACATCCACCGGCAGGGACATAATGCAAGGCACCATGTACAAGCTAGCCTCATGATAAAATAATGTTTTCTGAACAATGGCATTACATTTCAACCATGGGCTTCACCAGGGAACTTGTATGCATTGTTCTGTGATGTTTGCAGTTCTTGTTATTGCTATGTGGGGTCATTTAGTCTAAAGGTATGTTTATAAAACTCCAAATACCACCAAACCTTGCAAGTGCTGTACCATATGAATATTTTTCCGTAAAGCAAAAAGAATAATGCAAACGAAAATAAATGGCTTGGGTACCCAACTTTTATAAGTAGATTATGAGCCGCAGTACGGAGGGAACTATATTATGAGCCGCATTACGGAGGAAACTATACATTTTGCATTTGGTCTTCCTTGATATTGAACCTTCCTGCTCAGCTCAAGAATAAGGCACTAAACATTGCAGGTAGCTACCTTGATTGGAAGTTTGATGCAATACTAAGAAGCCAAGGGTTTTAAGGTTCAAGGAAGTTTTGTGTGGTTGAAGTGTTGCACACCTAATTGCTTTCACTGCACAGCATGGTTAGGCTCTGCAGTGAATCTCGAAGGATGTGTACTGCAGTTCGGCAAAGTGAACATATAATTGGTTTTTTACGAAGTTTGGGTAATCAACTACCTCTAAAGTTATAACTGTACTGAGATGTGGCTCCTGACTTTTTAAATTGATGTTTTAACAATCGGTGACACAAGTTCAAGGAAATTATCAGCTGATGTTGAGCTTCAATGGAATGTCTCACAGAACCGAGCTTGGAAAGCACGAATGTTTCATACCATAATCGTGTGTGATATTGTGCAATATGTGGTCTCACACCTGCTGCACCTGTGAACCGAGGATGACGCACCCTTTTTGTACCCCTTTAGGTGGGTGCTTTTGCAGAAGATGCTCCTACAGATTGGGGTGCTAAGTAGCACCCTAGGATACTTTTAGGCCGAAAAGGGTGTTATAAGGCACCTGTCTTCTGGGGTGCTTCACAGAGGGTGCTCCTGCGGCGACAAAATCCAAGCACCCTAAAGGGCGTAAAATATTCAGTTTTTAGGGTGCTCCTGCGGCGACAAGCTGAAGCACCCTTTTGGCGTAAAATTTTTAGTGTGG